>PISX010007818.1:65175-86726 GCA_004024625.1 Mellivora capensis
TTTTCAGAGTCCATAGTCTCTCATGGTTCATCTCCCCCTCCAATTTCCCTCAACTCCCTTCTCCTCTCCATCTCCCCATGTCCTCCGTGTTATTTGTTATGCTCCGCAAATAAGTGAAACCATATGATAATTGACTCTCTCTGCTTGACTTATTTCACTCAGCATAATCTCTTCCAGTCCCGTCCATGTTGCTACAAAATTTGGGTAAACTAAGTACATCCGAATAAGCACATCTCCTCGGAAAAGCATTCTCTGATAAACAGATCTGTGAATAATTCCTTTTCCTGGCCCAAGAAGGTTGACTGTTGCTCAAAGAACGATGCCCCCATTTCCAACATTGCGTTATTGGTGCAAGGATTTTTCCTCTTCTTTCTTGTTATTACCTCAAGAATGAGCTTGTTTTCTAACTCTAATAAGACAAAAGAGAAATCATGCTGAGGAACTTCTGGGAGAAATTTCCTTTTCCCTGAGAGACAACCCCAGGAAGGTACTTTCTCTCTTCTTCTCTGTGTGCTGTCATGTCTGGATATTTTGCCTGAAATGGCCGGAGCTGGCTTACTACCAATTTGAGATGAAGACGGTACTGAGAAGAGCAGAGGGAGGACGTAGAAAGAATCCGAGTCTCCAATGCCATCACTGAGTCACTGAATCAATTAATTGACCTTGAAAACTGCCCTGCCTCTGGATTTCCTGTGAGATAATCCATTTTCTTCTCTAGGGAGCCTGATTGAGTTGGGATTCCTGTTTCTTACACCCAAAGAACCTAAGCAAATTGGCTCCTTTCCCACTGGGGCAGAGAGATGTAGGATGAATTTGGAGAGAGATCTTTTACGGTCTAGAGAGACCACATAGTGGAACTGACATATTACAAGGCTTGAGGAGGATAGAGTCTTCAGACTTTTTTATGATAAGACCACAAGATTCATCCTCTATAACTTCAAGGCTTTGTGGTCCTTCACAAATCACTTTCAGTCTCAAAGCTTCAATTTTTTCAACTGCAACATAGACATAGAAATCAAAATAAATATCTTTATCTTTATTTTATGTAACATATTACATATTTTACATGTGTTATGATTATCTCTCAATTGCAACATGGTATAATAATCATTATAAATATTATTATAAGATAATAATATAACAATACTAATTATTTTGTTAGTTATTTATTATTTGTTAATGTTATAATTACATATTATTTATATATTATTTATTTATTATTTAATTATAAGCGGGGTTATAAAGGCCTTACAGGTTTGTTAAGAGGATCAAATAAGATAATATATATACGAAAAACTATACAAACCCAAAGCACTTATGACTTTTAATTATTAATATTGTTAATGAAGTATTTCTTTAATTCTAAGATTCCATCAATTACAAGGCAAACTATTAAGAAAGGAAAATGCTGCCAATTAAACTATGCCTTGACATTGTGCAACCTGCATCTTTTGGCTTTGGCTTTTTTTTTTCATGTGTTCCAATGGATTTGACAATATCTCCTTCAGTTGCCCTGGTTGGTATGTAATAGACAAAACATGCAGGTAACCTTGCCGGGTGGGGTGGGGGGGTGCACGGAGTGCGGGGGTGAAAAAACCTAACTCAGCTTCAGCGGCTTGTGGGTGCTTCCTTAAGTCCCATAAAGCACTTTCTAACAGTGAATATTTGCTTCATCAGTGTTAATTTTATGCCTTATGGTTTTATTTCTATTCATCTCTCTGTACACAAATTTCTATTTCAATCTCAAATTATAGTATAATCTTTAAATACCTTTGCAATGATACACTCAACATATGTACCAAACGCACGTCCTTGATTGTAAGATGTCAAACGTGAAAACTGTCTCTCTGTATCGGTGACACAGGGTGTTGATGACATGACTACAAGAGAAATGGAGGGTCCGAGAAACAGGGACAGACTCAAGTTTTTTCCATTGGCTTTTTTTTTTTTTGAAGAGTTTTAATTAATTGTATAAAGATGTTGAAACAAAGATAAATAAATGATAAAAGACAGTTTAAAGAAAGATAACAATTTTTCCCTCTCTCAAATTAGCAAAAACTAAGAAAATTTAAAAATTTATATTTAATTTGATGCAGAAAAAGAAAAGAACATTTCCATGTGCTGCAATTTTTATGGAAGAAAGATCTGAAGCCTGCCTGACTTTCTTTTGTACTTGGGTACCTGACAGAATAATTTCTTTGACCTTAATTTCTCTCTCTAATAGAAAATACAGAAAAGTAGAGGTAATGAGTAGAGAAAAACATGAACAAGTGACACTGGATGCTTAGGGAGAGAACCATCTTTGGAAGGCACTCTGAGAAATGTGTGTGACCAAAGATGCTACCCACCCATCCCAAGTCCTGGGTGTAGGCAGGTGCCCCTGCTCTGATGAGAGGGAAACGGAAACGGCTCCTTGTGAGGCAAAGGGAAGGAATTTTCTGTGCTCTTGAAGGGAGGGAGGAGGTGGCAGACAGAAGAAGGGAGGGAAGTGAGGAGTTAGAGGGAGAGACCCCCCCCAGATAGACAGCGGGTATATGGATGAAATTCCATGATGGTGATGAGAACACAGCATTTTAAGAACAAGGATGATTAATGCTTGTCCTAAAGTTATTTGCTTTTCCTCGCCACGTTCTCCAGGGAATCCTCACTAATGTCAGCTAAACCCACAAATGCTTATTGTTGGCCACTTGGACTAGTTTTTGAGGAAACTGAGGAATAGTCGCAGGACACGTGAGGATTGCCACGGTGTGAACCAGGGACAGGACCAGGACAACGGTGATTAAGAGTTAAAGCTTAGTCCCCCACACACCCACAAGCACTACATCCCTTCCCCAACCCCACCCCTGGTCGAAGCAGCAGAAATTGGGGCATGGGCTCTCCTACCAGCTACGGATTGGGCAGGAGTTTGATTCATTCTCTTGAAACATATTTATTGATCACCTGCTATAGTGCCAGACATTGCTCTGACTATCAAGAAGGGAGCAATAGAGCTTCCATTCCTGTGAGAAAAACAGATAATAAATAGGCTCTAATGTCCTATTTTCACAACTGCTACACAGAAAAATAAAGCAGGATCAGAAAATAGAGATTAATGGCGTGAGTGAATGTCTCTTTGGGGAAGTGAGCATTTTGGGCACGACAACAAGTACAAAGGCCCTGAGACAGGAAAGATCTGACTGTGTAAGAAGAAGGTCTGAAAGAAGGTGTATGGGGCCATGGGCAAAGGTCAGGTAAGTGAAATATAGCCATTGGGTTTTACTCTGAAGGCGGCAGAGGCACGCCAGGAAAGGAATGATGGGGTCTGATTTAAAAGATCGCTCTGATGTCATACAGAGGAGGGACTTAGGTGATACAGGTGGAAACAGGAGGGCCAGAGAAGACAATAAAATGATGGATTAAGCATGGTTTAAGAGCTAGGCAGAGGAGGTGGTAGGAATGTATATATTTTGAAGGAGGAACTGACAAGACTTGCTGATGGATTAGATATATGAGATAGGAAAGAAAGAAAATAATTTTACATTACATTCAGGTTTGTTTGCTTAGATCTTTTTAAAAGAAAAATATATTAGTTTAATTATAATTATAAAAACAATACATGTTCACTAGAAAAATTTAAAATGCAGAAGAATTGGGGGCATCTGGGAGGCACAGTCAGTTGAGTGTCTGACTCCTGGTTTCAGCTCAGGCGGTGATCTCAGGGTCCTGGGATCAAGCCTGGCGTCAGGCTCCCTGCTCAGTATGGAAGTCTGCTGAAGTTTCTCTCTCCCTCTCTCTCTGCCCCTCCTCTGCATGTGCATGCGCTCTCGCTAATAAATAAATCTTTAAGAAAGAAAAAAGAGTATGCAGAAAAATTTAAAGAGGAAAATAAATTACTCATAATCCCAGCACTTGGAAACATTATATATGTGGACAAGCCCCTCCCTTCTGTTCTCTCAACTTGCCTGTGGTTCCTCATGATTTGCTTATCTGGAATATATAGTTAGAAAATTGAGATACTACTGGATATATTATTTTAGAATACCTTTTAAGAACTTATTTTGAACTAATTTTAGGCTTATAAAAATAAAAGCAGTTGCAAAAATACTAGAATTCTCAGATACCCTCTCCCAGCTTCTCTGAACTTTCCCATTCTACACACTACAATGATCGAAACTAAGAAATGAACATTGGCACAATGCTATTAGTTAAACTACAGCTTTTATTCAGATTTCATCAGTTTTTTTTTTTTTCACTAATGTCCTTTTTCTGTTCCAGGATCCCACACTGCATTTAGGTATTTCTTTTTAATCTTCCCCAGTCTGTGAAAGTTCCTCAATCTGTCCTTGTCTTTCATGATTCAGGAACACTGGAAGTATACTGATGAGTTATTTTGTAGATGTTCCTCAGTGTAGGGTCTGTTTGATGTTTTCCCACTACTGAAATGAGGTTGTGCATGTCTGAAAAGACTGGCACAGAAGTGGGGTATTCTTCTCGGTATCTTATATCAAGGGGTTCATGATATTTATACACCACTACCTGTGACGTTGACCTTGATCACGTGGTATAGGTGGTTTCTGCTGGCTTTACTGTCGAGTTACTATTCTTCCCCTTGCAGTTAAAAGATATTGAGGGTGATACTTGGAGACAATGCAAATCCTGCTTCTCTGACCTTTGCCCTGTAATTTGGCATCCATCTGTGGATCATGCCTGCCGACATAGTTACCAGTTTGCCTAATGGCGATTTTCTATTTCTATTCTGATTTTCAATTTTCTATTTTCTTCTCTCCTTCTATATTTACTAATTGAAATTCTTAAGTGGGGAAGATCCGTGTCTTCTCCCTCATTTACTTATTTTTTGATTATTTGTTTCAATTTATATTCATGGATGTTTATGTTATTACAGGGGCTAAAATTCAATACTAACCATATTTATTTTGCTGCTCAAATTTTTCCAACTTTGGCTATTAGGAACTCCTTTAGATTGGCTCTTGTGTTCTTTAGACAAGTCCATAGGCTTCTCTTTAAAAATATGAACTGTTTTATGTATGCAACAATAGTTAAGATTATACATTATATATATGACATAAATAATATACAGAAAATTTTTGTACCCAAATCCTAGATTTTTAATCTTAGCAATTAAGTGAGGATATAGAAAAATGAAAGACCAAAAGGATAGGGAGAAAAATCAGTGGTTTTGTTTCAGATATGTCAAGTTTGAGATGCTTGCTAGTTACCCAATGAAGGATGTCAGGGACAGAGTTGGAACACAGGACAGTCAAAAAAACCAAGAAGCCCAGGCAGACCTGTGGATTTCAGAAGACAAAATACATCATACATGATCCCACCATTAGAGATAAATGCTCTTAATATTTTGGAATAATTGCTTCCAACTCCTGTTTTTACATGGCTAAGATACACCATGCTTTCATCCTTTTTTCCCCCCATTTAACATAATATAAACATCTTCAATTTTGTAGAATATTGCAAATGTATATAACATACATTGTAATGTAAACATTTTCCATTTTTTAGGACATGTGTATATATATATATACATGTCTATATATACACACATATATATATGACATAATATTAACATGTGTTCATACACCATAACGTATTCTAAAAATACAAAAATTTTACCTCTGAATGTCTTGCTTTAAGACTCTTTTCCCCCCCATTTTACTGAGAAATAATTGACATGCATCACCGCATACTTTAAGGTGTACAAGATGGTCTGGTTTACAGACATTGTGAAATGATTTCTACAATAGGCTTAGTTAACATCTACCATCTCATATAGACACACTAAAAAGAAAAGAATATCTGTTTCTCAATGTGATGAGAATTATTCGGGTCTACTCTCTTCCCTTTTCTGTACACCATAGAGCAGTGTTAGCTCCATTCTTCACATTGTACATTACCTGCCTCCTACTTGTTTGCCTTGTAATTGGAAGTTTATACTTTTTGACCACCTTCCTCCAACTCCTTTTAGACTTTTTTTCTCTAGAATTTCCTGGCCCCTGATGGCTCTTTTCAGCACTCAGTCTCACCAAAAATATGCTTCTTGAAGACCTTGGATTATTGCTTAAATTCATTTTCTCTGTGTTCTTTGGAAAATGTACGATTTCTATTATTTATCTTTCACGGTCATTATCTTGTCTTTGTTTCCTTTTTTTAAGTTCTTTTTTTAAATTAACTTTTCTCTTTAGCTCATCTTTTTCTTTCCTTCAAGCCCTTCTAAAGGTTTATGAGCAATAATTATCAGACAAAATTTGTGATACACAGAAAGTGTTTTCTTTTTCTTTTTTTTTTAAAAAAGGTGTTTTCTAAGATATCCTTTATCTCATGAAATAAGATTGGTTTGTAACTTTGATTCTACTAGCGCCCTTTCATATTCCTTTAGTATATACACCTCACCTCAACCTAACGTTTTCCTATCTAAGCCAATGCCTAAGCCAATTAGCTCTGTATCACATCCAGCCATCTTTTCCTTTCAATACTTCAGAGAAAGCATATCTTTTTGCATTCGCCTTTTAGCCAAGTAGAAATGTCTAGAAAAAAATTTTTTTTTAATTTCTTGTGGCAGATCATTTTCAGTGACTTGTGTTCTTCCTCTTAATTTCTAAATAATTTCCCCTTTCTTAGGAACCAGGTATTCCACTTCCTTTGTTTCTTTCTTTTTTCTAATATCAATAACATCTCTTTAAAGGGATAGGAAGTCCCTATAAAAATCGAACTTTGTTGGGGCACCTGGGTAGCTCAGTACATTAAGCATCTGCCTTTGGCTCAGGTCAGGATCCCAGGGTCCTGGGATTTGGGGTCCCTGCTCAGTGGGGAGTCTGCTTCTCCTCCTCCTGCTGCCCACGCCTCCTCCAACCCCTCCACTTGTGTGTGTCAGCAAGCTCTCTTCTCCCCCTCTCTTTCTCTCAAATAAATAAATAAATAAATAAATAATCTTTTTTTTTTTTTTAATCTAAGTTTGTTGGCAGATATAACCCATGGATTGTTTTAGATGCCATTGATGCCTTTCTTCAGCACAGAACAATTGATCTCTGAGATATGGGCACAGCCTTTTTCCCAATTCTGATGGTTCAAAGGCTCAGGACAGCTGGATAAAACCTGCCCCTTACTGGAATCTCCCCAGTGGAAGACAAATTCATATATTAGAGAAGCTGAGATTGTCTGTATTCCTTCTTCTCTAAATCACCTGTACATGAAGATAGATAGTTAATATAATTAATACTATAAACATCAATGAACTGAAAATATGCCTTGTTAAAAAGTATAATTAAAGATGACATTTTCTGGCCACAGTTCAATATATGTAGTTATTAATAAATTTTAAACAAATATCTCACCCTTCTTTTATGATGTCTTCTGAGATATTTTATATGAGTATAAATTCTTAAGTACTATTCAACTGTAAGTTACAATTACTATTGTGTTATCATTGTATTACAAAATTTTAAGATGGCAAATTAGTGATGAAATTTGAATGAAATTGAAAGGTAGACTCCATGCTGCTTCTAATACTAGAGTAACAACCACAAATGAATCCAGATGAAGCCCTGAGGTGTTGCATCCTGGTTATGCAAAAAAATGTAATGGGTTCTTTTAGCCTCTTTACCCTTAACTGAGTGTGCCCCCTCCCCAGTTCCTTAGCAAGGAGAATTTGAAATTAATATCAAACCAATTTTATATGTATGTTACAATTTGTAGTATGCAATTACACTAAGAAATTGTATTAAGGTAGGTTCACTCATCCTCAGGTAAACATTTTTCTGTCTCCTTTTTATGTCTTCTTTTGAAGAACCTCTCCAGGTATTGTTACAAAGAGACATAGAGGTTGAGAGATGCTTTCCTGATTTTTCCAGTCAATATCATGGTGCCCACACACAGATTTCTAAGGCAGCTACAAATTAAAGCTATCCATTTAAGAACCTCAGAAGCCTATGATTTTTAAAAAGCAACATCAAGGGGCGCCTGGGTAGCTCAGTAGGTTGGGCCTCTGCCTTCGGCTCAGGTCATGATCTCAGAGTCCTGGGATGGAGCCCCGTGCACCAGGCTCTCTGCTCAGCAGGAAGCCTGCTTCCCTTCCTCTCTCTGCTTGCCTCTCTGCCTACTTGTGATCTCTCTCTCTCTGTGTCAAATAAATAAAGAAAACTTTTTAAAAAGAGAGAGAGAGAAAGCAACATCAATTCTTTTTTTTTAAAAGATCTTATTTATTTATTGGACAGAGAGAGAGATCACAAGTAGGCAGAGAGGCAGGCAGAGAGAGAGGGAGAAGCAGATTCCCTGCTGAGCAAAGAGCCTGATGCAGGGCTCGATCCCAGGACCCTGAGATCACAACCTGAGCCGAAGGCAGAGGCTTAACCCACTGAGCCACCCAGGTGCCCAGCAACATCAATTCTTAAGGAGCATTTGAGAATACAACCAGACTGTTTACAGAGAGATACAATGAAAGAAAAATCAGGGATTTATCTTGATGGGGGACAAAAGCTACAGAAACTTGATGTACCAAGGATACCCTTTTCTCTTAAAAACCTTAAAGTTTTGTCCTGAAGAACATAAATCATAAGTTTCACAAATCAAACAGCAACAACCAAATAATGACAACAATAAAATCTAAAATCACTCATCCAGAAATGCAGACCAGAAGATAAAATGACCCCTAGGAAGGCAATTGCTTTTATCCAAGAGATCTGACAGATGAGAAACAAGATTGAATCAATAAGATACAGAAGGGAAGAAATGGCACATACTGTTTAATTAAGCACCTAGCAGACATTCTTGATTCTCTGTGCAGATTAAGGAGAAATGAGCCAGTCCACTGTTGGTAATAAATAAAATTATTTAAGGATTCCTGAAGATCTGTTGCCCCAAGTGCCTCTGCTATTGTACCAACTCTGTTCCTGAAATATTTTCAGTGTTGATGCTTTTGCTTAAAGTACATAACACTTCTATTTAAATGTGACTACATTAGAAAAAAAAATGTTTAAAAACCATTTAACTCTTTCCCTCCCTTCCAGTTGTTTCCTAGAAGGGGTAACACATTAAAAATTTATCATCTTTTAACCTCTTAGTTTGTCAGTTTTGTTAGTCAGTCATTTATCAAGGACCTAAAGGAATAGATCACTAAAGAGAAAACTTTTATATATAAAAAAATTCTTATCAAATTAATGCATGATGCAATTTACAAAAATCAACCAAAAGGCTTATACTGAGAAGACCAGCTAAATTTTGATGGAGTTCTTTAAGGAAGGGTCTGGGGTGCCTTATAGCAGGTGAGGAGATACTAAAAGGTAACAGAAAAGACACACTTAGGTCAAATTTTACCACTTAGCTATTTTATGTGGACCCAGCTCTAAGAGAGAGAGAGAATGAGAGAAACAAGGAAAGTTAACTTGTTATTGTTTCATCTGTTTGGTTCATTTTTCCCTAATTAGGCCTGTAAAGTGTTTTTTTCACCTTTTCTCTTATGAGGCAAGAGAGGGCACAGAAAAATGCACATGGTTACACATAGAAAGAAGGTAGTGCTTTGATTCTTACACCAGGGTGGTCCCCAGGGCCCAGGGACAGCAGAGTTTTCACCATTACCTGGCATTGATGGGATGGAATGAGGTAGAACAAAGTGGGATTAATTGGCTCTCTACTCTCCTCCTTTCCAGAACCACCCAGACCCAGTAGGGAGCCAAGGCTCCATCCTCCACTGTCAATCTACATCAACCAAGATGGAAAGAAGAGAGGGTATTCAGTATTCTGCTTCTTTCCAGAAAGAAGTAAAACATTTTTTAAGTGTTAAAAGATAAGAGCAATCAACCCTGCATTCTATATACTAAAAATATCCTTCATAATAAAGGGGGGATCAATACATTTTCAGATAAAGGATAACTAAGAGAATGTATTGTCAGCAGATTTATCCTTAAAAAATTGCTAAAGGAATTTTATGTAAACAGAAAGTAAATAACAGAAGGAGACTAGGGCTTCAGGATACATAGGTATCTCGATAGGTTAAGCATCCAGCTCTTGATTTCTGCTTGAGTCATGATGTCAGTGTTGTGAGATCGAGCCCCACATCAGGCTCCTTACTCAGCATGGAGTCTGCCTGGGATTCTCTCTCTTTCCCTCTTCCTCTGTCCCTCCCCTTACTCCTTTTCTCTCCAAAATAAATAAATAAATCTGAAGAAAAAAAGAAAGAAAGAAAGAAAGAAAGAAAGAAAGATGACCCAACTAATTGCTGTCTGTAAGAAACTTCTTTAAATCCAAAAAGATAGGTTATTTGTAAGTAAAAGAATGGAAAAAGAGATATTGTACAAATATTAACAATAAAAAATCAGAAGCGGCTATTTTAATACCAGCTAAAGTGGATTTCAGAATAAAGGAAATTAGTGATGACAAAGAGGAACATTACATAATGCTATAAGGATCAATCCACCATGAAGACTTAGCTCCCCTCAGTATGTATGCGCCAACAAGAGTTTCAAAATACATGAAGCAAAAACAGCTAAAAGAAAACACACATGGGATACGAATGGCTGTTATTCTAACATTTATCATGAATTGAAAATAATGCAGTAACGATAAATTGTACTATCTTATATGTCCATGGAGGGTTTAATAAGACTTCTGCTTCCTCATCTGCAGAACTAGACCAGTGATTATGATTGGGTTAGACCAGCAATGGTATAGGCCCAACCCTATGTATTGCCTAACATCTTCCCATAACCATATCAGATATCGTGAGTTTATACTTTTCACATATTTGCCAAGTATTTATGGAGAACCTACTGTGTGATGCAGAGATGACTAAGGAGATGGCTGAGTGCTACGAAAGCATATAGCAGGAGGAAGAGAACAAAGTGTAAAAAGGATCCTATAGACTACCATAAAATCTGTGAGAAATCCCTGAGGACCAGAGGGCTTTAAGAACCAGATGAGTGAAAGAAATGTCCACCCAGGATAGACAGATACTACCGTGGATGAGGAAAACAGTTTGAGGGTGAGCCTTTGAGTTCTTTTCTTTTCTGAACTCCACATGGCCTCAAACAGGTCCTGTTCCATCCCTCCTGTGAAAGAGCTAACACCAGCAGCCCAAATCACTCACTGCTGGTGTTGAAGGGGAGTAACACCAGGTCAATCTGATTCTGCAGTGACCAGCATTCCTGGTCTCCTGGATCCCTGGACTTCTCTTCTGGATCCCTGGACTGGATCCCTGGACTAAGCAGAGTAAATCGACAAATATTATCCCTTTGTAATGTGCTTTCTCAATGGGGTTTAAGAGAAAGATGATGAAGGACATGGTCACTGAATAAGATCATATTTAATAGGAGTGCTTGGTACCTGAAGCTTTCTCCAAGAGCACACCCATTTCTTCTTCCTTAACCTCAATGGGACAGATACAGGCTAAGTCTTGGACTAGACTAGCAATGACATATGCTGAGACAAATCAACTGAACAATGAACTGATGCTACCCAAGGAACATGAGCTCATGGGAAAAAACAATTAGACAGTGGAGGACAACAGCCAATAGGAAAGAAAAACAGCACACTGAGCAGACTCTTCCACACCAAACAGACATAAAATAACAGAAAGATCAAGATTTTAAACTAAACATAAGCTTTACCCTCGAAAAGATAAGGAAAGTATGGAAAAGTAGTAACAAGAAGTCATAAAGATGAACATGAAAATAGCACATATGGAAAATGTAGCAGGGGAAATGAGCAAGACAATAGGTGGGCCAAATAGCATTATGATTGCAACTGGGGAGGCCAAAGAGCAGGGTGAGGAATCAGCCTTAGAACACAGCAGGGGTGGATAAAAGGTAGAAGGTTTTTAAAGTTAAGAGTTACAGAGGATATAAGTAGAATTACTAATCACCAAATTCAAGGAGTCCCTAAAGGGCGAGAGGAGAAAACACACACACACACACACACACACACACACACTCAAAGGAGAGGAAATAAACAAGGTATATCTGTCAGAAATAAAGATGAAGAATCTCAAATTAGAAAGGTGCATAGAAAGCCAGAAAAGACAGAAACACACATTACTGGATTCATTATGATGAAATTTGATAATCTCCCTTTAGAGTGAAATTTAGTAACATTTAAAGGTTCCCCAAAAGAATATATCACTTCTGAAAGCACAAGAATCATATTGACATCTGACTTCTCAACAGCAACACTGAATATAGGAGGATAATGGACTAATATTTTTAAAATACTGATGATAAAGAACTTTGAACCAAGAATTAATATCCACCCTATCATTTAAATGCAAGAATTTGTTTAAAGAGAAACATGCTTGATCTTACTCATGTATTAATCTATTCCTACTTAATCTGGAGTCTTAAAATTTAAGGAGGCATTTACAAATTATCTCAAATTACATTTGAGATGGTAATTTTATTTTTGCACTTTAGATACTGAGGAGTAGCTGTTTAATTGCTGCCAGCAGCTGGGTGAAGAAACTGTTGCCTGTGGCATTATCAATTGTTGTAACTAGTTTAGATACACTTTGATCATTTAGATTCCAAATGTCATTCTCTTTGAAGAGCAGGTATATTTGTGACAACAGAAGCAGTAAATAATGCAATGTAAAGGGAGAAGAATAAGCTTAAAATGTGTAATCTCAGTAAAATAGTCATTCTATCTTGTTATTTGTACTATTTAATCTGATCCCATTGGAACCTCCATAAAATTAATCTCAAGTGTACAAATAAGTAAATAAATAAATGCAAGGATAAATACCAGGCACAGAAAGCTTCAAAGGTTGCCATATAAAGATCCTTTTTTAAAAACACTTTAAAAATACTTTTTGAAGAATTTCAATAAGAGAAATAAATCTAGAAAGATGCTAGAAAAGATATGAGGATTTAAAGGACTCAAGTAATTTAGAAAATCTCTTGTCTAAAAAGGCAAGGATGAAAACACATTTTAAAAAAGGAAGCAAACGAATAAACAAAAAAGGGAAAAGGACAACCATCACAGTCCAGAACTTATGTTCTAGATGATGACATCTGGGAGGGGGATTGGTAGAAACACTGGAGGAGATGACAATGTGTTAAAGCACTCATCCGACTTGGGAAAAGAGGTTAGACTGACACATTTAAGAAATTAATTTTTTAAATATGCCTAAGTGTAAATCTTAACTGACTGAACCACCCAGGCGCCCCTGCCTAAGTGTAAATCTTAAGTAGTTAGGCACAAATATGGCATAACAAAAATAGAATGTATAACTCTCAAACTGAAAGAATGAAAGTTGATCTAGCCAATGGAAGATTTTAGGGAAGGAGAAAAAAATACAGTAAGTGTAAGATATGAAGTAAGCTTATAGAAATAAACCCTAACAGAATAATAATTAAAATTAACACCGGTGTGTTAAACTCACTCAGAAACCACAGAGAATCTCAGACAGATTTAAAATAAGACCCAGGAGGTGCCTGGGTGACTCAGTCTGTTAAGCAGCTGCCGTTGGCTCAGGTCTATATCCCAAGATCTAGCCCCTGGGTCCGGCTCTCTCCTCAGTAAGGAGCCTGCTTTTCCCTCTCCCTCTGCCTACTTGTGATCTCTCTCTCTCGCTCTCTTTCTGTCGAATAAATAAATACAATCTTTTAAATATAAATAAATAAATTAAGTAAGTAAGTAAGACAGACCCAGCAATGCACTGTCTATAAGACTATTCTTTTATAAAAAGAATATACAGAAGTTGAAAATGAAAGAACGTGAAAAGATATACCAGGTATGAAAGGTAGCAACCTTAGTTTGTGACAAGAGAATTCAAGACAAATATAAATTACCAAGAACAAAAAAGCAATATTATACTAGTGAAAGAAACAATATATTGGAGAAGGTGAGGAAACAGACATAAGAAAGGAGATAAGTGGGACAGTGTGGCTATAAAAGGAAGGGCATGGTTGGGTGGTAACTAGGGGGGAGAAATCAAAATATTATATATTTTCAGTATATCATTGTAGAAGCTTCTTGAGGTGATAGGGACAAGCATCAGAGGAGAGATAACACTTGCACAGTAAAAGGAAAAAAAGAGGGAAACACAGGGCACATGGAGGTGAGCCTCTAGATTTGGTAGTGGGAGAGGGATGTCTTCTGTTGCGCGGAGCCTGGGCGGCCTCTCACTTGCCTTTCAGTCCAGCACTTAGTCTGCAGACAAATGAAATCGAGGTGTCATCCCCCATACATCTAAGATGTGCAAAGATGAGCTCTAGGAGCCTCAATCTTTCCTACCCTGAACAACTGAAAGAAAGAAAAAAGAGAGTTTTACGTACCACAATGCAAATGTTTACTGCATCTCAATAAGCTCACAAAGCTTGCTTTTTTAAATCTCTTGTGTGTGTGTGTGTGTGTGTGTGTGTGTGTGTGTGTGTATCCCCATAATTCTGGTCTCTCTGATATGTTTAAAGATAGGAAAATGGAGTGTATAGAAGACAGCCTAAATCAAGAAGTACAAAAAATATAACTCAAATTTCCAATCCAGTTTTCAAATCCCAGAGATGCTGCCAAGCTTTGAAAGCTTGGATATACTTGTGAACTAAGCCTTTGAAACTTCTGATGTTTGCCATCTCTGATGGAAATGTCTGCCTCAGGAATGTGCCTTTATTCACTGAGAATGAAAACCATCAGTTACAGTAAGTGGCCAGATGTCTTCATGAGGGACTTTAAAATACATGAAGGAAATCTTGCCCAGTGAACCACAGTAATGGTGTGTCCAGGGCTAGGGCACACAAAAGGGCTACAGACACAGAAATTTGGTCTGGCTTCCTTAGCCTAAGGAAATAAGGGAGGTTTTATTGTTTAGGGTTTTATTTTATTTTATTTTTTCTGGAAACAGAAAACCCGTGCAACATGTTACGCCTGGAGGAGAGAACAAAGGTTGCTATTTTTCCTTAATGACAGCACTGGGTTCTGAAATTGAGCACAGCAGGTAGCAAGAGCGTGTATAGATTTCAAAAGCTATCTCAATGTGACACAGGCACTTCCCTTAAGAATGAGCAGCACCAAACGTCTTAACAGTTTTCTTGATTTTCAACCCCAAACAAGACATTCTGAGAAAAAGAACCCCTCTTCTTGCCTCTCTCTGCCTTGATTTACTGTCAGGAAGGAGAGCTTTGGCTATGATGGAAGTTGGGGGCTGGGAAAGGCGAACCTGTCTGTTCTGGTGACATCCCACCTTCAATTAATTCCTAGCCTCAGGGGATGCCTCTCTGCTCCTCTCTTTGTTTCTATAATTGTCATTATTGTTTGCTAAATGTATCCCTATGTGCTCTTTACTGCGATACACCGTTTCAGGTTCATAATGGATTCCCCAACTCTGGGACGTTTCACAAATAAATCATGGAGATTGAGAAGTTCTGTCCCTCGAGCCTGATGCTCTTAAATGCATTTATAAGAGACCCTAAGAAAGGACATTTTTAAAAAAGCATCAATTGAGCATCTAGAGTATGCTCAATGCATAAAAGGGAAATAGGTGCAAAAAATAGGGAAATAGGTGATATTTTTAAAAGATGTTGGTGACAAGACAATTTGATCTGTATAAATTAAAGATTAGCTGGAAAAGAAGACAATGAGATTTGTAAAAGTAGGTTCAGAATAATTCAAGGAAGACATGAAAGTCCCAGTCACTGCTGGATATAAGAAACCAGAGGCTGACGCCAGGGTGCATCAGAAGATTGTATTGATAGCTGCTGAAAAACTAAAGATGAATATTCAAGGCTATGTCACAACTGGAAATGTAAATGTGGCTCTAAGAGGTGTTAATTCCAGATCCAGAGGTTAGATGTTTAAGAACAGATTCTTTCCTTATTTATAGCTAGATCTACAGACAGAGGATGAGTTTTGCAGAAGGGAAGATGCTTGTTAAGCCCTTCCCCAAAAGGTGTGGCCAAGAGGACATGGATGGTAATGGAATGAGATCTTCCATGTTCTAGCTAATAGGACAAATCAGACTGTCCAGGAAATACATTAATTGATGTGTCCAAGTGAGGACGGATTAATTTTGCCACAATCAGATGAAATTACATCCTGAAAAGCTCTGTTGAGATAAGGGTGGGGTGAATAACAATGAAAATACAAGGACAGAAAAGAGGTGCCAACAAGATCACCAAGGGGTAGGAATTAAAATGACTGGTGATTTCTGTCACGGTGGACCAAGCACGTTTGTGCGATGGTCTAGCGCTCTTCAAGTCAGCTTTGTTCCTCTCCCCCACTCCCAAAATGAGTAGGAGGGAGGTCTGAATGCTAGAGAAGTTCTCCCAACCCTTGTCAATGTTGTGACCTTTGTGTGCACAGAAATACTTATTTTTCTCTGCATTGCAATGAGAAACTCTAGTCGTGCTGAGTTCGTAATCTAAAGTCTACATCCTCAGAATTGTGGACATCATTAGTCTGAGCTGGCTGTGGGCATTAATTACACCTGTAAACCACCTTGGGGAGAGTCAGAGGGAGATGTTTGAAACAGTGCCCATTGACAAAGTGATAGGACGAGAGGAATCTGATCTGTGGTGTAACTCCTTAGCATCATTTTCCCTCCTTTATGCTACTCTATTTTCTTCTTTGTCTGTGAGTTTTCTCGGATGAGGCAACAGATGGTATATTGGGAGACAGGCTGAAATGAATGGGAAAAAAAAGTGGGTGGTGCTTCAGTAGAAGGTGAAAAAGATGAGAGACTGAAGTGGACCAGATTCCTAGTCTCCTGGATATCAGATTGGCAGCATCTGTTTGTTTTAAAATCAATTTCCTTCTTATTTCTTCCTCAATAAGACTTTGTTGACTGCTTTCTTTTTTGTGTTTAAGTGGGGAAGAAAAGGCATGTGAGCTATCTAGTGCCTTACCTTGATGAAAAAATATTGCCTTTAATATTTCCTCTGTGTTAACTGACTGGCTTAGCTCTTGATATGAGGAAAACAGATTATCAGAAGAACCGTTCCACTAAAAGTAGATATCGTTGGACTGTGTCCATTGTCATGATTCAGCAGCTCAGTCTGCCTCCAGCAGAGGTTAAAACACTTGAAACGAAAAGAAAAATGGTAGTGGGGGCAGGGAGACATTTGTAGCTCCTGCTCAATATGGCTGAAATTCCCTGTGACACTCTCGCAGGAGAAGCTGTTGGCTCGGATTATGACAGTCATATCGAGATTTAGCTTGAGACTGAAAAATTACAATGATTTCTCTTCTTCTGTCCCATTACTCCAGCCCAGGAAGCCAGAGAGGTAAACAGTGTTACCTGTAGAGCAGATGTAACATTTGGAAGGAGAGACGAGCCTTGGAGGTGAGTCAAGGACAAAGGGGCAGGTACCGTGGCAAGGACAGGCCTGCCAATTGAACGGGGGAGCATCTCTTACTACTCTCCCCAAGATGGCCTTTGGTATCCTATTTGAACAAAGGGCAATTATTGTGCTTTGGACCCCAAAAATGACTCAAAGTATTGTCTTCCCAGGACCACCCATCTATGGTACAATGTCAGAGAACAGAAATCTCTCTAGTGACTGGTTTCTCCGGAAGTGGAGTATTTTTCTGTGATTAGTTTACCATCTCTATTAGTTTTCCAGGACTGCTATAACAAAGTAGCACACCCTGGGTGGCTCACAGAACAGAAATTTATTGTCTCAGTCCTGGTGGCTGGAAGTCTAAGGTCAAGGTATTGGCAGGGTGGGCTCCTTCTAAGGGCTGTGAGGGAGAACCTGTTCCAGGCCTCTTCTCTAGCTTCCGGTGCTTTGCTGGCCTTCTTTGGTGTTCCCTGACTTGTAGAAGCATCACTACAGGCCCTGCCTGCTTTGGGGCATTGTGGTCTCCCTCTGTGCATGTCTCTGTGTTCCCATTCCCTCTTTTCATAAGGATACAAGTCATATTGAATTAGGGTCCACAGTATTGAGCTCATTTTAACTTGATTAACTTTTAAAGACTCTACTTCCAAGTAAGGTTATGTTCTGAGGTACTGGGGGTTGGGGCTTCAAGTGTCCCTCTTTTGGGGGACATAACTCATGATACCACCTAAGTTAGTTGATGATAATTCAGCTGGATTTTCAAATCACTTATTTATTTATTTCTTTTAGGGTCCATGTCCAGTATGGGACTTGAACTCACAACCCTGAGGTCAAAAGTCACATGCTCTACTGACTGAACCAGCCAGGCCCCCTCAGTCCTCTTATTCTTACATAAGAATAACCATCTTCCCCTGAATACAAGGGTACCCATCAAGACTTCTGATAGGAGGCTGCTCTCTCAAATGAGTGGTTCCAAATCCTTCCAGAAGAGAGACCTCTGGACCTAAGGATCAGAAGTGACCATCACAGGGGTATTTAGTCCCACCTCTCCTTTTGAGGTGGGTACCAGGGCTCCAAGTTCTCTTTCAGTGACTCACCTTTGCTGAGGGTGTTACAGGGTCCCCCAAAATGTGTAGCATCAGCCATGGGTGACCTACCTCCCCACCAACAATGCCACCTCCACTATGATGATTATTCCTGCCCTCTCTCATGAGGTTAGAGAAGACCTCAATGTGGAGGAAGTTGGACCCAATGATATCAGCCTTTGGAGATGTAAGAAAACTTCCCAGGATTGGGGCTGGGATAGTCAAGGACATCATTTAATGTCTCTCCTCCCCTGATATTACAGACGTGATGCAATTTACATCATAAGGCTCTTGAAAGGACACGCACTACAAGCAGCCTGATAAGCGACATCTGGGGCCTTGGACTCACAAGGAAGGGAGATGACATCACAGAGTGTCAAAGATGATTGCACGACAGCACGATGCAAAAGTCGTATGACAGCCTGGAGTCACTATTTAGGCATCAGATTAGTCATCCTTCATTATCACGCCTAACCCTCCTCCCATTACTTGGGCCTTGTTCAGAAACCAGGATGCTGATGAATTTGCAATAAGTGTGAAGATTTTCGGCTTCCACATGAGTGCCTCACCTGGATAGCACAGGCCCCCCTGTGAGCTTCAAGGTCACTGCCTGCAGTTTCTGCTTCAGCTTTTTACCCCCCCCCCAGTGCTCAGCCCCAAGAAGACACTGAAAACACCACTACGAAAGACTGCATAGAACAATGCAGGAATTTAGGAAAAATGAAATCTTCGTGAAAACCTCAGACTACTGAAAGGATTATCTGTGGGGTCACAGATCCTGATTTTGTTGATGGTTACCCTTGATAGTAATGTGTAATCTGAGGTCACCCGAACCAGCAGCTATGAGGGGCCTCTGCAGGCAGACAGAGGGGCCAGCCCTGGAGTTTTGGAAACCATAGCAATAAAAGTCCAGTGGTCTTCTTTATGATTGTGGGAAGGAGATATTTTTTGAGACAAATGGCAGTTTTCCACATCTATTATTCTTTTCATGCATCAGATGGCTATACCATGTGGGTTTTTAAAAAATAGAGAGGTAGTGAAAAATAATATTACCAAGAGAAAAAAGCCTATTTCAGCTTCAGGTTTTTAAACCTGTCCTGCAACACATACATTTTATTTTTATTGTAAACAGAGGCCATTATTTCTGACAAAAGGCCAAGAAGATTCCTATTTGTGATGAGACTAAAAGCAAATGAGAAGGGTTGAGTTGTCTTGTCATTTAGTGAAAATTGGTTACGTCACTTGATTGAAAGAAAGAACTTTTCCTATAATCTATTAGAAAGTAACTTGCAATAGGTAAAATATATGCCAGGTTCTTTTCTTTTTAAAGATTTTATTTATTTATTTATTTGAAAGAGAGGGAGAGAGCATGAGCAGGGGGGAGGGGCAGAGAGAGAGGGAGAAGCTGGCTCCCCACTGAGCAGGAAGCCTAATGCAACTCGGGGCTCCACCCCAGAACCCCAAGATCATGACTTGAGCTGAAGGCAGACACGTAACCAACTCAGCCACCCAGGCACCCCTATACACCAGGTTCTTTAGTTCAATGGCAGAAAGTTGAAAGTTGAGTTCGTGCACTACTCTTTGTCATCTATTTTCATGATATTTGGAACAGATTCAGTAGGTACAAAAAAAAAAAAACCACCAACAAAACAAACCACAAACCTCTGTCTCAGTGATAAATGAAGCAGAGTAAGTATTGGAGGAAATAAAAGATAAAAGACCAGGGGTTTTTAAACATATTCATTCTGCTACATCCCTGAGGCTGTTGAAAACTTACTATTGTTCATGTTCCCCCCTGAACACAGAGGCTGAACACAGTTAGTGAAATCTCCTGCTTTGGGAAAGAGGGAGCTATAGTAGCCTTATTCTTTGTTCCTGCCACAGGAGAGAAGCTGTGATAATGTGGAAGTCTTTGTGGTGAAGGGGAATGGGAAAAGCCCCACACCTTAGAAGGAACTCCTTCCACTGCTCGTTCCTGCAAGAGGAAGAGTGGCCAGAAATGGACCTTGTCTCAGGAAAATCCTGGAAATCCAGAGTGGTGGCTGAAAATCAGAAACCCTGATAGCGAGATCAAGCTTCATAATTACCAGTTGTGTGAGCTTGGACAAGTCACAACTGTTTCTGGGTCGTCTCCTTCTCTAGACTATGAGCCCAGATCACTTGAAGCATTGGTGAGATCAGAATGATGAAGATTTGGAGGGACACGTATGCACAAATAATGACCCTTTCCTTGTCCACGGGTCTGGTGCTTGTACCTTGTAGTCATCTGCCCCACGGTGCCATGCTCAAGCTCAATTACGTTTCATGTGTCTTCTCCCGCTGCTGGAAGGCCAAATCTTGTTGCCAGCCAGGCCCTGGAGACCAGAATATGCATGTGCAGCATTTATACTTGAACAAGAAAATAAAGCTAGAGAAATGGGTAGCCTACTTCCAAAATCCAGATACCAAGCAAGCTTGCTACACGAGGCTAGATGCAAAAGGTAGAAGAAATAGGATTCCTCTTATGCAAGTTTCTTTTAAAATGTGGATATCCTGAACACCAGTAAGTGTGGTCCACTCAGCATGGAATTTGGAAATGCGAGATGCAGGAGAGGCAGGGGGCAGATTTCCTTTCTACCTTTATCCACCTGCCTACTTAAAGGACTGCAGTAGTACTCAGATCAAACAGTTAACAGAGTCATAGAGAAGCTCTATTTTTAATTTCTTAAGGAATCTCCACACTGTTCTCCAAAGTGGCTGCACCAACTTGCATTCCCACCAACAGTGTAAGAGGGTTCCCCTTTCTCCACATCCTCTCCAACACATGTTGTTTACTGTCTTGTTAATTGTGGCCATTCTGACTGGTGTAAGGTGGTATCTCAGTGTGGTTTTGATTTGAATCTCCCTGATGGCTAGTGATGATGAACATTTTTTTCATGTGTCTGATAGCCATTTGTATGTCTTCATTGGAGAAGTGTTTGTTCATATCTTCTGCCCATTTTTTGATGTGATTATTTGTTTTGTGTGTGTTGAGTTTGAGAAGTTCTTTATAGATCCTGGATATCAACCTTTTGTCTGTACTGTCACTTGCAAATATCTTCTCCCATTCCGTGGGTTGCCTCTTTGTTTTGTTGACTGTTTCCTTTGCTGTGCAGAAGCTTTTGATCTTGATGAAGTCCCAAAAGTTCATTTTCGCTTTTGTTTCCTTTGCCTTTGGAGACAT
>PISX010007819.1:0-86320 GCA_004024625.1 Mellivora capensis
GGTTGTTTCTCCGTTATTTGTTTGTTTATTCTGGTACTTTACCATTTTTAAAAGAGTATTTTATTTACATCAAACTAAATCAAATCTTCTTCTAAAAACAATTACCAGAAGATCTCTGTTTAACACTGCTAAGCCCCACTCAGTATTCGAGGCCATCATGTTCTGGCGCAGGCACCGAACCCAGACGGTCTCCTGGAGTTTGGTGCTATGAGGCTTCATCTGTATTAGAAGGCGTTACATCCGATAGAGAGATTTGTGGGGAAAGCCCGGATCAAACTAGACAGTCTGCCAACCAAACGGCAATCAACGCACGTCTGTACCTGGAAGATACTCTGCAGAACCAGAGTCTGTGTGCTGCTGGAAAGCCCTTGACGCGGAGGAACAGACCCCACAGTGGAAGAGTCCCCTTCCGTGGAGGGCAGAAGAAATGCGCTGGTCAGACAAAGCTCAGAGTTCGGAGGCTGACTCCTGGGGATCCCACGTAAGTCCTCCACAGAGAGGACCCCTCACGCAGGTGTAGTAAAACTGTCCCCGTGGCTGGCTTCGAGTGTTGGCGGGGAAGGAGCCCCTGCTGTTGCTTAGCTCTGGCGTGACGGGCTGACAGCGGTTATCACTCCGGGCCACTGCCCATGGAAGACATTACTAATTAATCACGGGCCACTTCACACCTCCTCACACTGACCGCCCTCCCCCCACCATAACCAGGAAATCCTGTCTTCCAAACACAGACAGCATTTCTTCATCTACAGTTTTTGGACCAGAAGCCTAGGGACGCTACTGAGGAAATGGATTACAAAAGCTCTGTGCTTCAAGAGAGCATTCAGATGTCTACCACAGTCATGTTTGGAATTCTAAGAATGGACTGGTATGAAGAAGGCTGGCTCAACCAGCTTGGTGAAAATACCAACTCAACCCAACACTGGGCCCTTTGTTTATCTGGGCTGTTCACAGAGAAATGTCCCAGTTCAGAAGTATTTACAAAGAGCTGAAATGATCATTCACCAAAGACCTCTCAGGGTTGCTCTGAACTGATCAGCAATGGAGGGCAGGCCCCTAGAGAGGACAGGAATTATCTGCAAACCAGAACCTTCCTGTCAAACTTCCTTCCAAAGAGAACAAAGGAAGTCACACAGGCAATAAAACTAGCTTCTGTGAGGTTTGGATCACCTACTCAACATCCATCACTAGCCTCTGTTGGTTCATAAAGGAGGAGCCCAGAGACCACTGGGAAAATTGCAGAAAACCCTCCTGCCCCTTAGTCCTGGGAACCTGATGTCTAACAGAGGGACAGGAATCAAAGGCCTTCTACAAACATGCTGGCGCCGTTAGCATAACATTAGCTTAATGGTGTATAAGAAACGTGGATGTTAAAGACCAGGTAACAAAAATCCCAGGAAGTTCCTGCAGTTCCTGTGCCACCCTCCCATGGACGGTGAGCTCCTGCTGATGCAAGATAGTCAGAAGCTGGACCTGGTGACCTGGAAGGGACTGGCCACAGGCAAATCTCTGAGGCCTGGTACTGTCCTGTGCAGTAACTCAAAACCAAGAGTTAATAAAGTGTTAAAAATTTAAGAATAAGATCTGCTTTTAAAAATAGCATTGTCAGGTGTATCCATACAATTACATCCCTTGCATTCAGATGGGCTGCCGGAATGGAAGAGGGGGTGACTTCTGGCCACGGCCAGGGAACTGCTCATGGCTGTCAGCCTGCTTTGCCTGTGCCACTGCCCTCTGTGAGGACCCATGAACCTTGTCCTGTCTAGAGTGATGGCAGTTCCAAGCACCTTCGTGCATTACTCCCCTGCCTGAAATGGCATCGCTGTGAGTTCTGTTGGAATCTGAGGACACCCCGGAAGTATATTTCCATGTGTCACTACTACCTAATGCCCATGTTTGGGGTCAGGGGAGGGACAAGAATGTTCTCAGAAGCAGTCAGAAATCTCGTGATGGAGAACTGGGACCTGGGCGAAGGAGCAGCTGGTTAGAGCGCAGACAGGGGAGCCTCAGGTCCCACCTTGCTGGGAGGAATTCCAGGTTCAGGTCAAGTCTATGCATCTTCCAAGGGCTTCTCACCCCTATACGGTTCTCCAAGGTATTTTCAGTGCTGAGACGAGAAAGCATTCCCTGGTCTACCTAAATCATGGTGTGCATGGAGCCCGGACTTCTCACTGCAAAGCCCTCACTGAGTTTTTGGATTTACAAAGTGTTAGCAACAAGGACAGATTGTCCAAGGTCCGCATCTTTAAACCAAGAAGCCAAATTGTTACAAATGACCTTCACTATCGTTACACTGTCCCTGTGATCTGTTCTCACCTTTTGACAAGGAAAAAATACATACTACATGAAAAAACTGGAGTTGTAAAACACTGTTCAACATGATTATAATTTGGTTAACCAAAAATATATGCATATATTTACAGAAAAAATGCTAAAATATACAGCAAAATAGTAGTAGCGGTCCCCTCTGCCATCTACCTCTGCAGTTTTTCTGTCATACAGGATGCCAATCTTGTACCCCCTCTAGAAAGCTCTTCATTCTATTATGCACATATGGAGGCTAACAATATATGTAAAATACGACAGCTCACACTTTTAGATTTCTGCAGGAAATAACCCAAGGGCTATTAAGTGCACACCAACATACCATATGATGCTGTGAGGAAAATTGCCACACTTGATCTACACAATTGAGGCTTAGTTTGAAGTCTGTTAGCATTTTCAACCATTCAACTGATAATTAACCCTCTCTGTTCTAGATTAATGGCAGTCAGTTAACACAGTAGCCTCCAAACTTTTCTAAGCACAAGACCCCATTAGTAAAAGAAAAACTGTGGTCGTGCCAGCTGCTGTATGCATATTTATTTATAAAGTAGGTGCATATACTACTATGCTAACATATTGGGTCCATTTTCCAATGCAAGAGAATAGAACTTTTCTAGTCTAATCTGCATTTTCCCTACAGATATTGGGTTCTCTGGTGGTACCCCCCACTTTGGAGATCCCAAGTTCTGGAGATCTCAAGTTTGGACAACTAAGAGAAGAAAGTGGTCATGGCTGATGTTAATTTCCTGCCCCTCAGCACAGGGACCCCAGACACTGCCACCATTCACCCCTCCCACATGCAGCAGGGATCTGCCAGCCACACCCTGGAAACCCCCCACCAGATGAGCGGAGTGGCCTCGACCCTCTGCACCTGCAGGTCACCAGCAGGAACTCATTTTTCCTGGGCTGAAAGTCCCGTCCCACAGCGAGGCTCGTAGCAGCTAAGACTAGGGGCCTTGGCACAGCTGGCTGAGGTCCAAGGAACCTCCGAGAATGAAGCACTCTCCCCCCTTTTATTTTTCAGATGGCTTTCTAGAAGATGATTAAGTAGAAAGGCTTTAGTGATTCTTCCTTCTGCTTGGAAATCTATAAATACAGACAGCTGTCAGAATAGTAATATCAGAGGCTTCTGAATTTTTTATAAAAACCTGATGTCAATTAGGACATTAAGAAAAGTTAAGACATCTTGGTACAACGCTGCATCCAGATCTGTCCCTAAAATAGTCGATAAGAAATGCTGCAAATCTGCACGGTTTTCTATTTCTTTCAAACAAGTTCTGAGTGCCATGGGAGAACGCTCTCAAATTCAAATCTGGGGAGTGATGGAGATTAAAGGTTTTATACACACACACACACACACACACACGTATATATGTGTGTATATACACACACACACACATATATATATATATAACCCTGAACTATGTGAACTCAAAACAAAGTCTTATAAAGTATTTGTTAACCTGAATCCCATTTTTGCCTGCACAGTCTAGGGTTTCCAGTAGAAAGCAGGGAAGCAAGACCCGTGCTCAAGAATGAATGAATGAGGGCACCTGGGTGGCTCAGTGGGTTAAACCTCTGCCTTTGGCTCAGGTCATGATCTCAGGGTCCTGGGATTGAACCCCACATCAGGCTCTCTGCTCAGCAGGAGACGCTTCTCCCTCTCTCTGTCTGCCTGCCTCTCTGTCTACTTGTGATCTCTCTCTCGGTCAAATAAATAAATAAACTCTTAAAAAAAAAAAGAATGAACGAATGAGTGAATGAATGGATGGACAGTCGCTTGCTATCCCAAAGTGCATCACTGAGGTATAGGTATATGTAGGCTCTGATGATTTGTTGATCCACTTTTCTTTTATACAAAACTAGCGCCATTTTGAGGGGTCGCCCAACTCCCTCAGCCACGAGAATAAAGCTCACGCTGACACCACTGAACGAGAGATGGCGGCGGCATTTGTGGAATGCAGCAGGGTGCTCTGTACACATGGCTGAGAAGCCACCTTGGCAAGGCCAGAGGATCACTGCACCCTATTCTTTGCTCACCAGAGGAGCACCCTGGCACTGCCAGAGGCAGGCAGGAAGGACACATAGCCCAGTGCTCCCCAGACCCTCTTCACTGCATGCATCTTGGGACCACCCTCTCCAACACCAAAGGTTCTGAGGCATACCCATAACGGCAGAAGAACTTTCTTCCTATGGCTCAGATCACTAACACTGTCCTTGACTGTGTTCACTGGTAAAAGGTGATTTTTGATTGGGTAAACAATTTTGGTCTAAATGAGCAGAGAGACACAGGACTGAGAACAACCTCTTAATTCCTTCCTGGTTGACATCTCCTGGCCTTCTTCATCCTCCCCCACCTGGGATACATGTAACTGGTGCCTCGCTGTTTTACCAGCAAACACTGGCACTGATGTGGGGCTTTGCTTTTATAGGGCTGTTTTGAAAAGAAAGTTCTGATCGATCTCCAGAACCAGAAGCTCACACCTATACCGTGCAGCTCAGGGCAGGGAGGGAAGGTTGAAACAGGCAAAGTCTTTGTCTCCTGGCTGAGGAATCCAGGAAGGGACAAAACCCAATCAAATGCCACAGACTGCACTGATGATCCTGGTCTGCTCAGAAAGGTGGACTTTAGCCCCATAGATCATCTTATCCAGTGAGGGGTCAGCACGAGGCAGGAGGTGGACACTTGGGCTTCTGGAGAGTCAAGGGCAGACCAAGTTTTCCCAACTCTCTCCATTAAGGGCAGCACAAAGTGCCACAACAGGGAGGTGCCTCACACACAACCGTGCAAGCTTTGCATGCGGTTAAGTTGCCTCCTTCTCTGGGCCTCAAGGTCCCTAATGTGGTACCACAAACACACAAGTAGGGTCGAGTAGTGGGGACAAGAGTCTTGGGTATCCTACTTATTGAGCAATTCCTATTACCACCAACCCACGAAGCCGCTTCCAGAAATGCATAATCATTTCTTTTTCTCCTCTGAGCCCAGAGAATGTTTTTAAAACATATTCAAATCTTATGCAGTCTAAAAGCTTGATGACAAGAACTCTTATTTTGGCAAGCAATATGAATAGACGGTTCATAGAAGAGCACATTCAAATGGCCAATAAACAAAGGAAAGCTGCCCAACCTGAGGAGATGTCAGGGAACCGCTAAGCACCCCAACAATCAGCTATCACTTATCACTCCTTCAGTTTTACCAATTGGAAAGGTGAGAAATCCCACTGCTGGAGGGTCAGGCGGGGAATGGCTCAACATCACTGGTGGAAATGTAAATTAATTCAATCTTTTTAGAAAGCAATCTGACAACATAGATTCCAACTTAAAGGGCACATTCCCTCATACTAAATCTTACTCCTGGCAATCTTTTCTGTGGTAGACACTGTTGGGTTGGTTTCCTACTTAGCATTCATTTGCCCCTTCCTCTTTGTAACCGAAAGCTAGATTTCCTCAGGTATCCACCTCTGTCCCTACACAACTCACCTGACCTTCACCCATAGCTCCTTTCAAGGACCTAGCAAGTCTAAGAGTAATCTCATCTCCCTTGCCCGTGACGGGCTCAGGGACATAGGCCTAAGCCAGTTGACTCCTGGCTCCATGATTTGGTTCAGAACTAGACATGTAACCTGCTCTGGACTAACAAGACTGAGGCAGAAGTCTCCCAGGGACATCTGAGAAAGATGGTTCCTCAGTCTGAGGAGAGACCCCAGAAGCCTCGTTCTTCCTTTGGTTGTTGTTGAATGCAGTGGCCAGGCCACAGATGACAGCAGACATCGTGTTTTCAGTCTAAGAGTAAAGCACAAACACGCAGGACAGCAGGGGCCGGCTTGAACCACATTTGCCACTTCACTGTAATTTATGAAGTATTTTAAACACAGAGAAAGACACAGAGATTAAGGTAGAGAACATCCAAGTGCCCAAAATTCAGACTTTACAAATATATCAGACTATATATCAGACTTTACATTATACTGCATCCTCCAGTTCTACATGTTAAACCAAACTTTACAGACACATCTGAAGCTCCCTTGTAGGTTTTCCTACTCAGGAATTCCCTCACCTTCTCTGAAAACAATCACTACCCCAGAATTGGCAAGTATCTTTCCCTTCACCTTTTAATATTTATATTCAGACTCTTTTTTTTTTTTAAGATTTTATTTATTTATTTGACAGACAGAGATTACAAGTAGGCAGAGAGGCAGGCAGAGAGAGAGGGGGAGATCCCGATGCGGGGCTCAATCCCAGGAAACCTAGGATCATGACCTGAGCCAAAGGCAGAGGCTTTAGCCCACTGAGCCACCCAGGCACCCCTTAATATTTATATTATATGTGCATTAGAATGGACTATATGAACTGGTCAATATCAACCATTGTTACCTACATATTTTACCTATACACATATGTATTTTGTATAGTCCAACCCAATATATATATACATTATGTATATATATACATATATATACATAATACATATATACATACATACATATATATACATAATGTATATGTATATATATACACATTATATATATATACTATATCTATACATTATTTATATGCATTATGATGGCATCATAAGTGGCATCACTGTATATACAATTTAATGACTCTAGTGACCAATATATTTTTGAGGTTTATCCACATTGATCCCTGTCATTTTAGCTGCCACTCAGAACTGCATTGATTAGGTGTGCCAAAAAGTATTTTTTCATCTCCTACAGATGGGTGTTTAACTTGTTTTTCATTCTGTCACAGGTCCTGCATCTCCTACAGCTCATGGAAAGGGTCTCTAGAGTAGCACACCAAAGTGCGGTTGCTGGGGAGAGGCTGGATCTTGAGATTTACTAGGTGCAGTCTGCATTTATAACCCCACCATCCAGTATGACAACTTCTACTTCAAAGCTGCCTCTCCCATCTGGCTCATTTTTGTCAGACTTCAACATTTTAGCTAATCTGTTGGTTATGGAATGGTTGCCTTTTGAGGTTTTAATGTGCATTTCCCGCATTATTAATTGAGCATCTTTTCATATGTTTATGAACTATCAGTTTTCCCCTTCTGCAAAGGGCTTCTCCCCTATACTTGGACCATCTCTCTAATGGCTTGTTAGTGGTTTTCTCACTGAATGCTGGGAATTCTCTAGGTAGTCTGAATTAGTTCTTTGTTATGTGTTTTAAATATCTCCTAGTGAGGACCTTATTTGTCCACATTCTAAAAATGGTTTCTATTGTCCTTCATAAACTTGAATTTTTTTTTAAGATATTATTCATTTATTTGACAGAGAGAGAGTACAAGTGGGGAAGTGCCAGGCAGAGGGAGAAGCCGGCTCCCCACTGAACAGGGAGCCCAATGAGGAACTCGATCCCAGGACTCCCTGGGATCACCACCCAAGCCAAAGGCAGATATCTGCTCAACCTACTGAGTCACCTAGGCACCCTCATAAGCTTGAATTTTTATGTTGCAAAATTTATCAGTCTTTTCCTTTTATTGTTTGTGCTTCTTTTGTGTCTTATTTATGAAATCCTTTTCTTCGACATAATAAAGCCCACATATGACAAGCCCACAGCTAACATCATACTTGATGGTAAAAAGCTGAAAGCTTTTCCCTAAGATAAGAAATGAGACAAGGATTCCCACTCTCGCCACTTTTATTGGAAGTCCTAGCCAGAGCAATTAGGCAAGAAAAAATAAAAGGCATCCAAATTGGAAAAGAAGAAGTAAAGCTGTCATTATTTGCAGATGACAGTACATTATATACACAACACCCTAGTATTCCACCAAAAACTCTTAGAATACACAAAATCTTTCAAGTTGCAGGTTACAAACTCAACATACAAAAAACTGTTGCATTCCTATATATTAATAATAAACTATCAGGGAAACAAATTAAGAAAACAATCTCATCTATGAATGCATCAAAAAGAATAAAATACCTAGGAACAAGTTTAACCAAGGAGCTGTAAAGCCTGCGCTGAGAACTATAAGACATTAATGAAAGAAATAGAAGGAAACAAATAAATGGAAAGATAATCTGTGCTCATGGTTTGGAAGAATTAATATTGTGAAAATGTCTGTACTACCCAAAGCAATCTAAAGATTCAATCAATTCCTATAAAAATTCCAATGGTTCCAAAAAAACAAAAGTCCCAGACCAGACAGCTTCACTGGCATATTCTACCAAATATTTAAAGAAAGGTTAATACCTGTTCTTTCCAAAACATTGAAGAGGAAGGGAAACTTCCAAATTCATTCATCACCATGATACCAAAACCAGATAAAGACACCACAAAAAAAAAAAAAAAGAGAGAGAGAGAGAGAGAGAGAGACAGAGGCAGGCCAACAGCTCTCATGACTATAGATGCATAAATCCTTAGCGACCAAATCCAAGAATACATTAAAAAAAAAAATCATATACCAGGATCAAGTGGGACTTATTCCCAGGACGCAAGGGTTGTTCAATATTCACAAAACAATCAACATGTTACATCACATCAAATAAGCTATTGGGACTACATCAAAATACATCTTTTGCACAGTGAAGGAAACAATCAACAAAACCAAAAGGCAACCTACTGAATGAAAGAAGATATTAGCAAATGACATATCCAATAAATAGTATCCAAAGTATAAGGCAACCTTATCTAATTCAACACCCAAAAAACCAAATAATCCAATTAAAAAATGAGAAGATATGAAGACATTTCTCCAAATAAGACATGCAGATGGCAAACACTCACATGACAAAATGCTATCACTTATCTTCAGGGAAATGCAAATCAAAACTACAATGAGATATTACCTAACATTTATGGGAAGTCTAAATAAAATAAAAAACACAAGAAACAATAAGGGTTGGCAAGCATATGGAGGAAAAGGAACCCTCTTGTACTACTGGTAGGAATATAAGCTGGTGCAACCACTGTGAAAAATAGTATGGGGAGTCCTCAAAAAATTAAAAATAGAATCATCCCACAATCCAGCCATCTCACTACTGGGTATTTATCACCAAAATATAAAAACTCTAATTCAAAGGGATATATGTACCCCTGTGTTTATAGCAGCATTATTTACAATAGCCAAGATATGGAAGCAGCACAAGTGTCCATCAATTGATGAATGGATAAAGAAGATGGGCACATATATATGCAATGGAATATTATTCAGCCATAAAAAGGAATGAAATCTTGCCATTGGCAACAACATGGATGGAGCTAGAGAGTATAAAACTAAGAGAAATGAGTCAGTCAGAATGTGTTACGGTGAGTGCTGTGAATTGTATAAGAGTGATGAATCACAGACCTGTACCCCCGAAACAAATAATACATCATATGTTAATTAAAAAAAAAAAGAAGTCAGTCAAAGAAAGACAAATACCATATGATCTTGCTCATATGTGGAATTTAAGAAACAAATGAGCACTTCTCCAAAGAAGACATACAAATGGCTAACAGACACATGAAAAAATGTTCATCATCATTAGACAACAGGGAAATTCAAATCAAAACCACCTTGAGATACCACCTTACACCAGTTAGAATGGCCAACATTAACAAGACAGGAAACAACAAATGTTGGAGAGGTTATAGAGAAAGGGAAACCCTCTTACACTGTTGGTGGGAATGCAAGTTGGTGCCGCCGCTTTGGAAAACAGTGTGGAGGTTCCTCAAAAAGTTAAAAACAGAGCTACCCTATGATCCAGCAACTGTACAACTGGGTATTTACCCCAAAGATACAGATGTAGTGAAAAGAAGGGCCATCTGTACCACAATGTTCATAGCAGCAATGTCCACAATAGCCAAACTGTGGAAGGAGCTGAGATGCCTTTCAACAGACGAACGGATAGAGAAGATGTGGTCCAAATACACAATGGAATATTACCCAGTGATCAGAAAGGATGAACACCCAATATTTGCGTCAATATGAATGGAACTGGAGGAGATGATGCTAAGTGAAATAAGTCAAACAGAGAAAGACAATTGTCATGTGGTTTCACTTATTTGTGGAACATAAGGAATAGCATAGAGGACATTAGGAGAAAGAAGGTGAAAATGAGGGAGGGGAAATCAGAGGGGGAGAAGAACCATGAGAGACTATGGACTCCAGGGTAGGGGGATACCCTGGTGAGCCCAGGTGAGCCCGGTGATGGGTACTGAGGGCACCCATCATATTGCATGGAGCACTGGGTGTTATATGCAAACAATGAATCATGGAACACTATATCAAAAACGAATGATGTACTGTATGGTGATTAACATAACATAAATTATTTTAAAATTTTTAAAAAAAGAAACAAATGAGCAAAGGAAAGAAAAAGAGACAAACCAAGAACAAGAACAAACTCTTTTTTAAGATACATTTTAAAAAGATTTTATTTATTTATTTATTTGTCAGAGAGCACGAGAAAGCATAAGTGGGGGATGGGGGAGCAGAGAGAGGGAGAAGCAGACTCCCCACTGAGCAAGGAGGCCAATGTGGAACTCGATCCCAGGACCCTGGGATCATGACCTGAGCCAAAGACAGATAGACGCTTAACTGACTGAGCCACCCAGGCATCCCAAGAACAAACTCTTAACTATAGAGAACAAACTGGTGGTTACCAGAGGGGAGGCAGGTAGGGGGACTGGTAAAATAGATGATGTAGATTAAAGAGTACATTTATCATGATGAAAAAAAAATTCCAATGGCATTTTTCATAGAAATGGAGCAAACAATCCCCAAATTTTATGTAACTAAAAAAGAACCATGAAGTAATCTTGAAAAACAACAGCAAAGTGGATATACTGTGCTCCCCGATTTAAAAACTGTATTACAAAACTATAGTAAATAAAATGGTGCAGTATTAGCATACCAACAGAAATGCTGATCAATGAAACAAAGAGAATCCAAAAATAAACCTATGTATATCAGGTCAATTAATTTACAACAAAGGAGACAAGAATATACAATGGAGAAAGGACAGTATCTTCACTTAATGGTGTTGAGAAAAATGAAACAGCCCCATGCAATAGACTGAAACTGGACCACCATCTTACACCATACACAAAAATTAACTCAAAATGGATTAAAGATTTGAATGTAGGACCTGAAGTCATAAAACTCTTATAAGAAAAGAGAGGCAGTAAACTCCTTGATATTGGTCTGGGAATGATTTTTTTGGATCACCAAAAGCAAAGGCAGGGAAAGTAAAGATAAACAAGTGAGACTACATCCAACTTAAAAGCTATGCACAACAAAGGAAACCACCAACAAAATGAAAAGACAACCTACCAAAATAAGAAAAAAATAACTGTTAATTATATATATGATAAGGGATTAATATTATATATATGTATTTTATATATATATATATATATATATATATATATATATATAAAACTCATACAACTCAATAGAAAAAAAGAAAAAGACAAAAAGATTCAATTAAAAATGGGTGGAGGAGGGGCTCCTGGGTGGTTCAGTCATTAAGCATCTGCCTTGAGCCCAAGTCATGATCTCAGGGTCCTGGGATGAAGCCCCCATTAGGATCCCCACTTGGCATGAAGCCTGCTTCTCCCTCTCCCATTATCCCTGCTTGTGTTTCTTCTCTTACTGTCTCTCTTTATGACAAATAAACATACAAAATCTTAAAAAAAAAAAAAAAGGAGGGGGGATGAAAGATCTAAATAGATATTTTTCCAAAGAAGACATACCAATGTCCAACAGGTACATGAAAATGTACTCAACAGCACTAATCATCAGCAAAAGGCAAATCAAAACCACAATTAGATATCATCTCACAGCCATTAAAATGACTTATTATCAAAAAGACAATAACAGGTGTTGGTGTATTGTAGGAAAAAGAGAACTCTGGTGCACTGTTGGTGTAACCACTATGGAAAACAATATGGCAGTTCCTCAAAAAATTAAAAATATTACTACTGTACGATCTAGCGATTCTACTTCTGGGTGTTCATGGTAAGAGAATGAAAACATTAACCTGAAAATATATGCGCACTCCCATGTTCACTGCAGCATTATTTACATTAGCCAAGATGGGGAAACAACTTAAATGTCCATGACAGGTGAGTGGATTAAAAAAAATGGTCTATATAATATACATATACAACATGTATGGATATTAAGAGCATTATGCAAAGTGAAATAAGTCAGAAAGAAAGAGATAAATATTGTATGATTTCTTTTGTATGTAGAATCTAAAAAAAAAACCCCAAACAAAAAAATTGCATTCATAGGGGCACCTGGGTAGCTCAGTCATTGAAAGTCGGCCTTTGGCTCAGGTCACAATCCCAGAGTTCTGGGATCAAGCCCCGCATTGGGGGGGGGCCTGCTTCTCCCTCTCCCTCTGCCTGTCTCTCTCTGTCTCTCTGTCAAATAAATAAAATCTTTAAAAAAACTGCATTCATAGATATAGGGAAGAGACTGGTTGTTGCCAGAAGCAGGAGTGGAGGTTGGAAAGAAATGGGTGAAGGGGGCCAAAAGGTACAAATTTCCAATTGTAAAATAAATAATGTGGGTATAATGTACAGCATGATGACTATAGTTAATAATACAGTACTGCGTATATGAAAGTTGATGAAAGAGTAGATTTTAAAGGTCCTCATCACAAGAGAAAGAAATTTTGTAACTATGTATGACAACTGATGTTAATTAGACTTACTGTGGTAATCATTTCACAATAAACACACATATTGAATCATTACCCTGTACATCTGAAACTAATATGAGGTTGTATGTCGATTATATCTCAATTAAAAAGAAAAGAATATGGAATGAGATGACTCCAAGATCCATCCAGTTTCAAGGCCCATGGGTTCATCCTTTAAGGGTTGTACTTTGTTATATTTCACTAGAGTTGGTTCTCAGTTGCTATTGAGGAAACAGGGGGAAAAAAAAAAGAAACTGTTCCCTTCCTAAGGTCATAAAGATATTTGCCTGTTTTTCTTCTAAACATTTAAAAACTTTGTCTTTCACATTTAGGTCTTAGAACCATCTGGAATTTATTTTTGTGTGAGATGTGAGAAAGCTATCTAAGTTTATATTTCCCTGTATGAAAAAATCAGTCATGGTAGCACACAGTGTATTGACTTGGCTCCCTTTTTCCACTGATTAGTAATGCCACCTGTAAGTATAATTCTGACAAACACTTAGACCAAAGGGACAGACTACAGAACACCCCAATATTACATCTCTTCAAATGCTGCATTATTTTAATAACTATGTCTTTAGGAGAACCTCTCTCACAGTGAAGGCTACATCCTTTCTTCTTCATCCTGGGTTTTCTTGGACCTTTACTCTTCCATACGAATTTTAGGATCAGATTATTAAATTTTGTGGAAATTTTTATTAAAACTTCTATTGAAATTGTACTGAACTAATTTATTAACTTGGGGAAACTACTAGTTTATTTTTCCATGTATTTTCTTGCTCTTCAATAGGTTTTAAAATTATTTCCATATACATCTCACACCACTCTTATAAGAATTATTTCTTAGTTTCTTATAGTTAACAGAATCTTTTCTATTTCACTTCCTTCTTAGAAGTTGCAAGTACTTAAGAATGTAAGTACTTTTACATTCTTAAAGTAAGAATGTAACTTTTACCCAGCAAACTCTCTGAATTCACTGAATAGTTCTAGTCACATAGATTATTTCGAATTTTCTACATAGATTACTATCTGGGCTTCAAAGAAATGATAGCTTTCTGCTCTTTTCAATCCTCATACCCCACAGGACTGCCAGGAAGCTGTTAAAGGTGTGGAATCAAGGCATCTCTACTGCATCTCCACTGGTAACACTTGGCCATTAAGGCTTGGTGTTCCTTGTAGGCTTTTGGTAAATGCCCTTTTATCAGGCCCTTGATTCACACTGGCCAAACACATTTTAAAAATTGGGAATGAAAATAGCATTTCCTCGTGTTGAGGTATTTTTTACTAAAAAGTTGCTGGGTTCATTTGAGTCATAAATTACTGGGGATTTGTGTATCACTTTTATTGTGTTTATTAAGCACCTGGTTCAGCCTGTGTGAGTCTGGTCTTCTCTTACAGCAAAAAGGGTTCTAGCAGGCACAAACCCACGGAGATAAATGGATTGGTGGGCATTGCTAATACGCACGCGTGTGCCCACCCTGCCAGAGCCTGCTTCAGAAGTGCAGGGAAGGCCCTCGGTGAAACACGTGGTCACATAGCGCGATACCCATCCTGTGGGGCTCTGCTGCCTCTGACACAGATGGGTTAGGGCTACTCCAACAGCTGACTGTAGCAATGGGCCCCATTTATTTAGTGACAAGAGTAAAATGCAGAGAAGCACAGAGAATATGATCTCACTTGTGTAAAACAAGGACCAAATCACATTTTACTTATGTTATACGTATGTGAATTTATGTCCATGGGGAACTGTATGGAAGGAAACACGCAGACTCTGAATACTGGCTGCCCCAGTAGGAATGGTGGAGATGGGAGAAAGGAGGAGGGTTGATTGAGAAAAAATATGTCCCCCCCAAAATAACCCAACATACATACAATTGCTTTTCATGTAAACTGCTTTATACCCTTCTGCAGAGATTTTTATGATAAATATTTTTTATCATAAATTTTTTATGATAAATATTAAATAAAGAGAAAATGTTTAAAAATTGCTTTCATGGTACATTTTTGCAAAAGAGACCCCAGAAAGATGCCTTTACTTGGTTTTGTCTGAAATTGTCACTTGCACGTCAGCACCTACTCTCCCTGAACTCCGAAGCCCAACTCAGCCCCTCTGTGCTAACAGTGTCCACAGCCACACTGCTCACACCTGAAGAGGAGACAGTCTGAGCTATGAGGGGCTTAGAGGGGCCTACTCCATGCTGACCTTACAGCACCCCAGACCCTTTATTCGAGAACTCAGCCAGTTCAACAAAGAATGTTGGCATTCTGTCCACTTCTCAGAGATGTCATCAACCAAAAAGGAAAAACTTGTGAACTGGTTGCTCACCACCTCCAAGCCCCAGGCAGGAAACAGAAAACAGATGTCCTCAATGGAGTGTTTTGCTCCTGGCAACTTCTCCTCTCCTTGCTTTTACAGCAAAGGAACAGAGGGGATGGAAGAAGAACATAAAAGAACTTTTTTTTTTTTTTTTTTTTTATCTGCCCTGACGGAAAGCCACTTGTTCTAAGACAGGGACTTCAGAAGTAAGGCAAGACAAGGAAAGGAAGGCAGAGTGGCTGCTTTGATGAAGAATAGGATGCTGCCAACAAGCGTCTCTGAGAATTACCCGAGGCCACCAGGGACTTTCTCCAGGGCTTCTCTGTAAGGAAAATTACTGACTCAGCAAACATGTGCTAGTGCTTGCTCTGGGACACAATCTTGGCGAAGCAGTAGAGATCTGACCGCACCTGCCCTCCAGGAGTGGAGAGTCCGCTGAGAGACTCCAATATTTAAACCAAGGCTTTAAGTCCTATACCAGAAAAAATGGAGAGTCTTAAAGAAAACCACACACATACAAAAGAAAGAGCTTATCTCTATATAAATCAGTACAACATTCACAGAGCAGCACAGCTGAAGTCTTCAGTCAAGAACCCTGGCATAGAAGTCTAATACTGTGGAAGATGTCAGGGAGTGAGAAAAAAGGAATGAACGGAATACAGAAGAATTAAAGTTTGAAACAGGAAGAGGAAAATAATACGCAATAGTTATCACCCCCTGGGGTGGGCACCAGTGTAAATATTTTGCAGCCACTCACCTCTGTAGCACTTACAACCTCTCTGAGGTGGTGGTATGATCATCCCCATGAGCCCCAAGAAGACAGGAATTAGATGAGAGGCACAAGGAATTCAGTGACCAACCTCTTACCCCCAGGTCTACTTTCCCAGGAAGATTAGGAAAATGACATGCTCCCAGAGACACACTGGGCTCTGGGCTGGGCTGAGGGGCCTGGTCTAGAGAGAGAAACATCCACTTGTATTCTAAGGCACATGGGGGCTGTGGACAAGTCTGCAGTGTTTCTTCGAGGCAAGGTTTCCTATGGCCCCAAGGGAACCATGGCAGAGGGTAGTGGTGACTGAGCTCACTGTGTCCTCCAGGGTGCCAGGGAGCAGGAACCATCTTCAACTTGATCATCAGTGCCAGCAGGAACGTCAAAGAGCCTTGGACTGGTGGGGCTTCCCGCTACGTGAAGGGCTGTTGTAAGCATCTCACATTTGCTTGCTCATCGACCTCAGAGGCAAGTCCTATTACCATTCCCATTCTGCTTATGAGGCCTGCAAGGTAAAGGCAACTCACCCAGACTTACAACCATGACTGAAACCCAGCTACTCCACCATGGTAGATGGTCCCATCACCATGAAGTTCTGGCCCCAAACTTGTGCATAGCAAACCAGAGCCCTGGAATTAACTGGGCTCCCACACTTTGGTTGGTAGCTCATTATCTATTAACTTGCTCTTTGAGGGAGTTTGGGGGTCCTCACCCCATCTTACCCCAAATGGCTTACCCTGAAATTCCTTTTAACCACATACACTGAGGAAGTCTGGGAAAGACAATTTTCCCCATTGTGTTGGATTTCTCTGTGACGGGAATGCACTTGGGCTGTGTCCAACCTGACAGCCTTTAATCTGGCTGTATCTTCAAGTGGAAACGGTAACTCACCCACACCTCGGCCCCAGGCCATTCACTGTGCACTCTGTCTGTTGACCTGATGAGACTCACCCTGTGCTGGAGACAGATGTCCTTGGTTCCAGGCTTAAACCTCCCCCTAGCATGTTGTCTCCCCAGGCAGATGCTTCTGGGCTCAGTGTCATCTTCGTAAACTGGGCAAGTGGGACCAAACAGCCTGGAAGTTTCTCTCATGTCCCAAGTCTAAATTGTGCACCTTAACTGAGGCTTCCTTTCTATGCTTTGCCAACCAAGCTGAGACAACTTGTTAACTGGTTTTCATAAGCTGCTGTCCTCAGATTTGCTCCTTTCCTTGGGAACACAAATGGGGAAAGCCTGAGTCTGTGGGAGGGGCGTGAGTGGGTGAGTTATGACTTGTAAGTCGATGACAGCTGATACCACTTTCTAGTCCCGAGAAACACACGTGAGCAAACACTACCCAAACCAGAAAGCAGCGATGACAGTTCTCTACTGATTTTAAATGCAAGCTCTAATGAGGCAAGTCAGTGTGGTCAATTACTGACCCCTAACCTTAGTTTAAAAGGGAAAATCAAACAAAACAAAACCTAGCGGCTTCCTGTTCTATCAAGGGCCATTGGCACCTTTTACTTTTAATTATCTCAGAGAGAATATCACATAGAGCTAAAGCTGTGGGTGCAGGCAAGACTGGGATCTGATTCTGCCTCCACGCTTCCTCACTGGATGGCTAGGGTGATCTACTTAGTGCATGGAGTCTACATTTCCTCAACCAGAAAGTCAGAACAGCTGGGTGCCCCAGGGCATTACATAAAATCCTACGGGAAAAGTCCCTGCTAAGTGTTGGTGTCTGGATACTTGAAACAAACAACAAATTGTTGAAGCAAACAATTTCAAGAGAAATAGAAAAAGGAGACTTTAAAGGTAGCCTAACACACAGGTGTATTCATAATGTAAAAAATGCATGCTGAAGATCTGTGTGTTTTATGTACAATATACCTCAGTTTAAGAAGCTAAAGAAGTGCAGGCCCAGAGACAGCCCTGAAGGTTTAACAATGACATCTAGCACAACACTATTCATTCTAGCAAAAAAGAGAAACAATGTAAACATTCAGCAGTACGTGAACAATGCAATAAGTTCAGGTATTTCCACAAGGTAGACTGTTGTTTATCTATTAACATTGTTTTCAGAGAATGTTTAATGCCCTGAGAACATACTCAGAAAAAAATGAAAAGTGGGGGGAAAGGATATGAAACCGTGTGTAGAGCACAGTTCCAATTTATGGCTCACATCTACACAGACGAAGACTAGAGGAATCAGAAGGTGGTCTAATCAGTTGTCATCCCTGGAGTTATGACTGTGGGTGGTGTTTATTTTCCTTTATTTGGCTGTATTTTCTAAATTGTCTCAAATGAACATATATTACTTCTAGAACCAAAGAAAAAACAGTAATAAATGCACGCCATATAGTACTTATGAGTGGTGATATTATGGAAATAAGGCACATGCTAAGGTACTGCACCCTTCAATGGGCATGTGGGTTGTTGTAGAAGAGAAAAACATCCTGCCTCTCATCACCAGAGAAAATAGAGCCTTTGCCCAACTCCCGAGATAGAAAATCTGGAAACTGGGTTTTGAGACTATGGAAATCATGGACTAAAAATCTAAGGGATCACTTGAGCACGCTGGGAAATGAGGACCAACAGGGAAAGAGGAAAAAAACCTTCAGAATTATTTTAGAATTTAAATCCTAGAGAGGTAAGTTTCTCAGTGAGAAAGACCTTGTTTCTAAACCATGATTTTTCTGTGACATACAGCTAGAGACTAGTTCAGGGATCATGTGCTTGTAGTTCTATTGTCATTATCACTATTATCATAACATCACTTTGTAAAACAGTGAGTTGTCTAAGATGTGAGGATGGCCATAGATTTCTGAATTTAAATGCGAAATTGGAGTTTATCTCCAAAGAAAGAGAATATTAAATCCCTGCAGCAATGAGTACTTTGACTGTGTGGGATTTTACACTCACATCCTTCTTTTTTTAAAAAAAGATCTGAAGTAGAATATCATCTTTGATTTTTGGTCTTTATCTCAAAATGTCTAATGTTCTTGAAGGGATAGCATTAAAAAGTCCAGAAAGAGAATTTCCTCTTATCCCAGCGACTGTACCACTGGACACTGGCAGGGAGATGCCCTATTTAATTACTGAGGGCAGAGAGGTTTGGGGAGAGAATGGGTTGAGATTAGAATCACAGCCACTGCCAGGAAAGCACCCCAGAGTCCCCAAACCTCCTAACCGTGGGAGACAAGGCTTACCATCAGCTCTCCTCGGAGGGCCCTGCCTCCAGTGAGGCATCAGCTCAGACTGAGGCCTGGTCAGGAGCGGCCATGGGCTCTGGGAGTGGACTTCATACACCCCTGGGAACAAGGGCAGGGATCTCAAGGCAAGGGTAGGAAAGTGACAGCAGGCAAAAAGGGTCAGCTGTGTGAGCTGATTTCCCAGAGAGTAACTGTGTGGATAACAGAATGTGAATTTCAGCCAAAGACTTTTGATCTTTCCATAATTAGCAATCTGGACCATGGAAGTTACGTTTATGTTCATAGGGAGTATTTTAGGATGGGACTACACCGGGCCCCCGTCTTTCAAGAAAAATGCAAATGCTTTCATTTGTTCACCTTATGACAGCCAAGAATGCTTCCACCCACCCAGAGCCATCTCTCATCTGTCTATCCATCATCCACCCATCCACCTCGTATCCATCTGTCCATCTGTCCGCCCGGTCATTACTCAGTGTACCATTCATTGTGCTGGGTGCTAAAGACACAAAGCTGGTGGGAGCAGGGGAGGGCTAGGGTGGCTGGGCGATAGACATTGGGGAGGGAATGTGCTATGGTGAGTTGGGGAAGACAGGGATGTGTAACAGAAATGGCCCACAACACAAGACATCCTACGATGAAGAGTTGCAAGGCTTGGTGACATCCAGGGGAAGAAGTCACAAATAATGAGGAGGATCTGAGGATCTTGGCCAGAAGATAAGGGCTAGGAAGACCAGCAGATTTCTTGCTTCAGTGACCTTCTTCCCTCCCCTGACAAACACATCTTCAATGAAACCCTCTTTAAGAGAGATGAGAAGTCTGGAGTGGCTGAAGGTCTATGAGTGGAGGGGAATTTGACAACAAAGACAGGCAAGAGGCCCGCTGACCTCAGCTAGGAGCACCGTGCTACAGAGCTGGGCCACCATGTCCTAGAACACTGGGGGGCAGCATTTTGGCTGTGCTGGCAACTAGAAACTGGGCCTCCCAGCTATACGCCCAATGGCAGTAGCTGGCTCTTGGGGTGCAGCCAAGGTGGGCTGGGCTTCAGGTATGAGGGAGGGCTGTGCCACACACATTCTCCCTCCCCTGGGAGTGGCAAACCATTGCTGGGGCAACAAAAAGTCATTAATGTGGCACTGTTCAGCCATTTTTAATTCGTGCCCTTTTGAGTACCCAAGAAAACTTCCTACTGCACTCCCTGAAAGATTCTGAAATGTTCCTTCTACCTCCATACACCACGGGGAGTTGGAGAGGTATCCTTGGGCATATGTTGCACAAGCCCACCAGCCAAGATTTGTCTTGCCCCCTCCTGTGCTCTTTCCCCATTTCCATATATAAAATGGCAATAGCAAAAATTCTACTTCGCACTAAACCTCCCTGGGTCATCTACAATTCTCAAAAACCAGGTTCTCACCTTCCACCCCACCTCTAAGAACTGTACTGGAAGGATGTAGAGTGAAGGGTGAAGGGTGAGTGAAGATCATCAGATCTGAGGCTATAGGCAAGTGGAGAAGAGGAACAGGATGACAGGCTGACCCCGGGCAGGGCTGTGGGCATGGCCTGAGCAGGAGATGCTGGAAAAGGGACAGGAACAGAATGCATGAGCCTTGGGCAGTGAGGCAGAAGCAAAAGTCAAGGACAAAGATGCCAAGAGTTAAGACTTGGATAGCCTGATGACTACCTGCGCTGTTAACAGAGATAGGGAAGCCAGGAGGACAGGCCCTGACAAGAAAGTAATGAGTTCAGCACTAGAATGGCTAAAGCTTTAATGGGAAACACGAGATGAAATATAGGGTCAAGACTCCCTGGCCCCTTATTTTGGGATTATTTGGGATAAGTCACACAAGGATCATATGAATCTTGTTAGGGTTCCCAGCTGTGTTTACCCTTCCTTCCACACTTCCATCCACCCTTCTTATCCTTCCTTCTATCTGTCCGTCCATCCATCTATCCATCCATCATATATTGAGTAATGTAGCACATATTAGTGTGTGCCAAGCACTGTCAGGGGGAGGAGGATCCAAGAGTGAAGAGACAACCTCTTGATCCTCATGGAACTTTGACTCTCTCGCTGGACTTTTTAAAATAGGAACTCAAAGAAGGCTCCCTTGAGGAAGAAGTGCCTTTTTGTATTATCAAAAAGATGAGATAGCAAGTATTGGCAAGGATGTAAAGAAAAGGGAACACTTGTTGGTGGGAATGTTAGCTGGTATATAACCAGTATGGAAAACTGTGCGGAGCTTCCTAAAAAAAAAAAAAAAAGAGCTACCATATACTCCAGCAATCCCACTAATCCCACCAATGAAATCGTTATCTCAAAGAGGTACCTGTACCTTCATGTTCACTGCAGTTAATACACAATGCCAACATATGGGAGCAATCTAAAGGTCCACCGATGGATGAATGGATAATGAAGATGTGATGCACACACAGTGGAATATTATCCAGCCATAAAAAAGAAGGAAATCTTGCCATTTGTGACAACATGGAGAGACTCTGAGGGGATAACGCTAAGTGAAATAAGTCAAACAAAAAAACACAAATAGTATAGTTTCTCACTTACATGTCGAATATTAAAAAGCTGAATATAATACAGTGTATGTCCTCACTTACATGTGGAATATAAAAAAATATTATATATATATATTTTTTGATAATAAAAAAAGCTTATTTCTCTTGGAAATAAGAGAATTAGATTCTGGTTGCTAAAGATAGCGGGGATGAGCAAATGGGGAGATGCTGGTCAAAGGGTAAAAACTGCCAGTTAGAAGATGGGTAAGTTCTGGGGACCTAAAGTACAGCATGGTGACTATAATTAACAATACTGTATTATGTACTTGAAAGTTAAGACAGTAGTTCTTAAATATTATCATATCAAAAAATGGTAATCTTGTAAAGTGATAGAGGTGTTAACTTATTACAGTTATCATTTTTCTACCATATATATGTGTATGAAATCATCACATTATACATCATAAACTTACATATGTCATGTCAATAACATCTCAATAAAGCTGGAAGAATGAAACAAGGAGTGTCTTTTAAGCTTAGATCTGATGAATGAGAATGGAGAAAGGGGGATTTCAGCTCCAAGTTGGGGGCAAGCATGGTGCATTTAAAGGAAATGAAAGAAAATGGGCAGGGGCCCAATGGTGCAAGGCCTTGAGGGCAGTGTAAGGGACTTTGGTCTCCCTTTTAAAGGTAATGGAAAGCTTTGACTGGACTGTTTTCCCAATTCTCCCAAGGATGGTTCATAACTGGTATCCTCCTAGACGCACCACAGAACAGTTAATTCTTTACATGTGGATGCCTTAGGGCTTAATACTTTCAAGGGACTAAGAACTACTGACTGTATTTCAACAAACTCCTTTTGTTATTTCAATAACTATATCCCTCATTCAGGGGCTCTCAGGCCAAATCTGCTTTATACTAAGTTCGACCATCCGTCCTGGGGGAGGCAGAACAGCACAATGGTCACCTACATTTGGGCTGAAATCTCAGCTCTCATCATCCTCAAGCTACACTACCTCAGGCAATTTACTTAACCTTTTCTTTTTTAAGATTTTATTTATTCATTTGAGAAAGAGACAGAGAGAGCACACAAGCAGGGCGAGAGCCAGAAGAAGAAGGAGAGGGAGAAGCAGACTCCCCGCTGAACCAGGATTCCAACATGGGGCTTGATCTCAGGACCTGGAGATCATGACCTTGTTGAAGGCAGAGACTTAACCATCTGAGCCACCCAGGTGACCCAAGCTGCTTAACCTCTGTCTCAGCTCTTTCAACACTTATTTCCATGACTTCTTCCAACATACAATACTCTGAGACAATTCATAAAATGGAGCCCGGCATACATTTTCTTCTTTTGACTGGGAATCTACAACTATATAATTATATATAATAATAATAATGTCATGTGAGCTGGAACCAGAATCTTGTCTTCCACAATGAGTGAGAAGCTACTTCATTAAAACATATCTTTAGTTCATAGTGCTTGTTATCCTATTCTAGTCCACAAATTGAACAAAATAGAACTGTTATCCTTCCTAATTAACTCCAGGAAGTGAAAATAATTTGGGATTTTTTCCCCCCCAGGGACTGGTGGTGGTCTTAAAGTTTTCTGGGCACTCTGGACAAGGAAAGTACAGGGAAATCTCCACCTATGGGCTCAGTTATGGGCAGCACGTGGCAGGATTATCTTTTGGGGTCATACGAGAGCCACTGCAAGCCAGAGCCATATAACGTGACCCTTGCTACTTGCTGGATTAGATGGGCTCGGAGCCACCAGTTATCCCTTAGAAAGTGTTTGCAAGACCAACTGTAGGCATTTTTGACCAATACTATCTTAAGGGTTATCTGAAAAGTGGCAGAAATCACAGAGACATTATTCTCGCAGTGGAAGAAACCACCCATCTGGGTCAAGACAGGTGGGAAACCCAGCCTCAGATATGTCCCAAGCACCTAGAACAGTGGGTGCTCAGTATATATTTGTTGAAGGGAGGATTTGGGGGGGACAGAAAGCTTTTCTGGGCATTTTGATATGGGAAGATGAAGACCCACGATGGGATTCTACCTGGAACAGAATATTTTCCAGTACCCGGGCCAAACTCAATCTGGAATGCAGAGCAGAAACTCCTCTAGAAGGAGGCTGAGAGTTAAACCCACTAATTCAGCAGGTCCTCGTCTGTCTCATTTCACGGTTCCCAGGGCCCTTTCCCACACATTCTTTCAGTTCCTGCCAACAACTCTGTGAAACAGATATTATCCTCTTTCAGGGATGTGGAAACTGAAGCTAGGAGAAGTACCCAAAAACTAGGCTGCTCATCACAGGCACTAGCAGAATCCCAAACTCCAAGATCAGAACGCAGGTTTGGGGAGAGGGTGGCCTCGGGGATTCCTTTATTATTTAATCACCCCAAGTGACTGTTATCAATAATCATCTCCATTTAGGAGCCACTAGGTCCCTTGGTGATCACAATGCTGGGAGTCCCACCTGATATTCTCCCCGTGTGTCTCTCCATTTGCCTCACAGTGCTCTGTCCCTAGATTGGCCATGAACTATTCTCATCTGGTAACTTACGTGGGCCAGATTTAAACCACCATCCTGGGAACCAAGCCAGCAGGTGTATTCATGGAGGCTGGAAGGGGCAACCTAAGCCAGCCTCCTTCATATCTTCCCACTGTAATGCTAATGTGTAACGTATCCCATTCGCATTATACTGATATCAGTATGAATTTTAAAATCATACCCAAGAGCAACGGATGGAGTTTAGAATGGTACTATGCGTGGACAGGATAAAGAATCAAACAGAAGAGGGGTAATGAAATCAGCATTTCACATGGGAAGTGCCTCTCAACAGTGCACGGGGAGAACCCACCTCCTTCTGTTGAAAGTGAGCAGGGACTAATGTAGAAGGCGCTTGAATACATTGTGTATGGTGGTAGCAGTTCTGGTACATACACTTACGTGTTGCTCCTGGTGGTTCTGCCCTTCTAACCTGATGATCAGTTAATGGTTTCACCTTCCCATGCTCCTGCTCCTCTTCACTCACACATTTTTAAAAATATGAAAGCATGGTTTATGAAAACAAAACAAAAGATTAAAAAATTTAACAGAGTTCTCCTGTGGGACTTGAAAACAAAGGGACATGTCCTCAGAGAAGACAGAGGATGGAATCACAAACTGGAACTAGCAAGTCTAGAAAAGACAAGGAATTGATCTGATCTACAAAGGCCTTTGGCTGACATGCAGATTTTTACTTGGATGTGGGTCACTTTGCCCTGTGTTGTTGGCCGAAATACCTACAGCACTGAAAGTGATATCCATACCTTACAGGAGGAGGAAGAAGAAGAAGACTTGCTGTTGACATTATCTGTCAACTCTACGTCAATTAAAAGAAAGCTTGCTTTAGAAAAATGTGACTGGACATGCCAATAAGAGAATAACACAGTTGTGAGCAAGAACTTAAAGAGAGTATTATATATTTTAAGAAAAAAAAAAACCCTCAGAAAAAGTCAACAAATTCCTCTATGATACTGAGCAAGAGGCTGTTCAGATCTATTGGATTTAAAGAGACCCCGATGGCAAAATGGAACAGGACCTTCAAACACTCTTCCCTGGGCATGGTCGTCTACCTAGAAGGAGGAAAATGGCTGTTCTGGTCACTTACAGTCAGTAAAGATCCCGGCACCTTCCATCAGAGGTAAGAATAAACACTGAAAGATTAGATCTCTTGCCTAATCAAAATTCGTACTTTTTCCATAGGAAGGTCCTGCCTGGCAAGAAAAGATACTTTCTTTGCAGTGTGGTTGTCTTGCCCAATGTTTTATTCCTTGGCTTTGTACGTACCATCAACAACATATAATTTAAAGCTACATCTGAAATGTTCTCTACTCAGATGCGTCTGGACCCTCTGTGTGGATAGGAAAAGCATCATCTATCAAGTTACGAGTCCTATGCACTGAAGGACTCTGCCAGACCCACACATGAGCGCAGGAACAGGAAGTCCAAGGCGTGCCAATCTGTCATAACCACTGGCTTCAGGTTGCTCCCCACTGATCAGAGTGCCTCGGGCAAGAGTACTTCAACAGCTCTCAAAGCTAACATGTACTCTCTGGCTCCTGGTGTGTCCCTGTGTGGACAATACCCTCTGCTAAAACCCGACAAACATCTCCAATACTGCATCGCTTCCAATCCTGTCCAGCACCCATGTGCCCTGGAGGGAGACAGGTGAGTGCATAGATTTCCAGACCTTCACAGACAGGGGAAGGGGAGCCTGACATTGACCGTGATGGGCGGGAGTCCCGGTGGAAGAATCCAGTCGCTTGGAGATGGGGAATCTGACCCTGGCCTACCCCTGCCCTTTCTGCAGGTTGTGGGAATATGCCCTGAAAGTGCTGAGACTCTGCCTTCAGGGACGCAGAATGATGCACCAGCCACACCAACAGGCCTCACGACGGATGGCATCCATGCTTCTCCCCACCCCCAAGGCCACCTATTCTGCAGATGTGCAATGGGCTCATGCCTGGGGTTAGAGATGCCCAGAACAAAAGGAAAGTGTACATAGCGGGCCTAGGCAGGGCAATTGGTCTACTCCTGGTCTTACTCCTTCCTGTGTGCCTTTCTTCTCTGACTTGATAGAGGCAGAAAGAAGACACAGTGGCATTTTCCTCTGTTCTGATGTGCAACAGAGCAGGTGGGCCCTCTCCTGGATTTGCCTCTCCTCCTGTCCTTATCTCCCAACACCCTCTAAAGTAGTTTTTACAGTGCTTACCGGGAGCTAGGTATGCTCAGCACCTTAAAGATGCTACTTTGTTTAATCCTTAGAATAACCTGGGAGGTGGGCACTGTGGTAACAGAAGATGAAACAGGGCTGGAGAAGGGCAGCGGCACCTGTCCAGCTCTGAAGGCTGGAGGGGGTAAGGGGTGGTTGCAGAAGGTCCAACCACCACGCACCGAACCACAGAGGTGGAATCCCAAGGATGGAAGCAAGCCCACAAGGCAGGTGTAAATGCTAGGGCCAGTTTTGGGTGAGCTCCTATTCACCCCTGCACGGGTTAACACCTGTGGTCAGCCAGAGATCATAGCCTCCTAGCACCCTTGGGAGAACTCACAGAGAAATAATGCAGGGACAGAAGGACTCAGAAGAATCCGACCCCGGCCTACCCCTGCCCTTCCTGCGGGTGGGAGCAATACTGAGGCTATTGGCAAAGGCCCGAGGCAAGAGCCAGGAGACAGGGGTCATAAGGGGAGGCTGAGAGAGCCCGTTCTGGATGTGATTCGGCTGTACTCAGCCCTGTAGTTGAGGGCCTGTGACCTTGAGGCAGTCATTCAATGTTACTGTACCTCAATTTCTTCATCTGTTCAGTGGGGAAAATACCTCCTAGGGCTCCTGTGAGGATTAAATGTTTAGCCTTAAAACTGTACATCCTTATTTTTTTTTTTTAAAGATTTTATTTATTTATTTGACAGACAGAGATCGCAAGTAGTCAGAGAGGCAGGCAGAGAGAGAGAGGAGGAAGCAGGCTCCCTGCTGAGCAGAGAGCCGGATGTGGGGCTTGATCCCAGGACCCTGAGATCATGACCTGAGCCGAAGGCAGAGGCTTTAACCCACTGAGCCACCCAGGTGCCCCAAAACTGTACATCCTTATTAACTATTAGCTATTACCAAATCAACTGGGTAGCATAGCGACTTATTGGGTGAGTTTTTTTTTGTTTGTTTGTTTTTGTTTTTTTAAGAACAAGATCACAAAACATCCTGCACCTTCATTCCGCTGAGCACAGGCAGATGGTTTAGTGGGAGTGGGGACAGGAAGGTGGGCTGGAGGAGGCCATCAAGCCAGTAGGGGCTGCCCGCTGGGTTGGCTGGAGGTGGTACTAGCACAGGTGCTCCCCCAGGGGAGGAGGTGTTAGAAGCTGATGGCCAGCAGGGGTTGGGAGCAGAGGCAGAGACTGCTCAGGGCGGGGCTCCCTTGGCTGCATCTAGAGGAAGCTGCCCTGAGCCGAGCTGCCTGTGATCCGGCTCTGCAGTGGCCGCAAGCTGAGCGGACTCCCAGCAGTGCACGAGGTGGCCAATACGGTCGCTCAGCAAATCTGTGCCCAGACCCTGCTGTGTGGCAGGCAGTGAGGACACTGCAGAGAATGGGGCAGGCAAGGTGCTTGCCCCCTCTTCCACTGTTGGGAAGGAGAGCACAAGTAAGAGGGAAACATGTTAATCTCAAACAGGGATAAAGTACTTGGAAGAAAATAAAATGAGCTGATGGGGTCCGCAGGAAGGCCTCCTTCAGACATAAGCACCAGGAATCGCCCATCTGAGGAGGTGAAATTTGAGTTGAGGTTTGAATTACAAGAAGGGGCCAGACACAGATAGCAAGGGGCAAATGCAAAGACCCTGAGGCAAGTTCTAGGAGCAGCCTGGAGGCCCGAGCTCTGGAGGACCAGTGTGAGCCCCAGGAAAGTAAGGAGACAGGGAGAAGGGCAGGCAGGGGCCAGGTCCTGCAGGACCTCGTGGGGGAGGCCAAGGTGAAGAGCCTGGATTTTATTCTGAGTGCACGGAGAAGCCAGGGGAACACTTCCAGTCAGGGGAATTACGTGATCTGGTTGCTGTGAGAAGTAGAGCAAGATCAGAAATAGGGAATGAGGAACTGCTGCTTTTATAGGTCAGAAATGGCCGAACACTGGCAGTGGCATGTGGTTCAGCCTGATTCCTGCCCTGTTAGATGGTCGTTGGGAACAAGAGCAATGCTTTAACAAGGCTGTGGTGGCTGCAGACGCCATGGCATGTTCCAAGAGAGAGCAAAGCAGCCCGCCGAGGAGGAGCCTCTCAGGTGGCGGGTGGTGGAAGCCTAGCAGTGGGGGGTGTCGCCGTGCCGTGTATCCCTGACCCCACACAGCACATGGGAGAGGACTTCCCAGTGAGCACCGCCCTTCCACCATCCTCCTGGGCGCTGGGTTACTCACGCTCTGCCAGCACAGAGCCAGCTCCCCACCAGTGTCCCCGACTACACGCACTTCATCTGCTTTATCACAGACACGTGCAGTGAAAGGACCCCCGTGATGCCTTTGCTGCCCTGCTCTCACTGCTTCTACTGCCACTTACTTCCTGGGTAGAAGGGGAATTCTCCAGAGGGGAGAGAGGGGTCCATGCAAGAAGTGGCCACATTTCACCATCATCACTCGCTCCATGCGGCGACAAGGCTCCATCTGCACCTTGACAGGTCCCTGTCTTAAGGATTCTGTGGTTAAGCGCAAGGCTGGCTGGTGAACTGCCAAGCCCAAATTAGCACTTGGACTAGATTAGCACACATTCCTATTTTTCTACCCATCCACATTTTTACTGAGGCGCATATGACACTCAGTTCCACAATGGTGTGAAGGTTATGCTTTTAAAAATGTGAGAATATGGCATAAAAATTTATCTTCGGGCTGTGTAACCATATCCAGTATCCAGTATCTGCCATGCATTTTCAGATATTTCATGAGGCTACTATGACCATTCTTAATTTCAAAAACCATAGGCTGTCTAACAATGAAACAATACCTTGATGCTATTGTACACTTTGCTTTTCATGCTGTTAATCCTTGAAGCACAGAGGGGAAGCGCCTGTTTAGCCCCTCGGCCACCTGGAGACTGTTACAGAGAAATCCTATGGGGCAAAGACAATGACATTTCATTGGAAATCAAACCCCACATGAATCATTATTGATTATCAGCCAGTGGAGCACTGTATTTGGGATAAAGTTTGAAGAAAGGGCAAGAGCTTTTCTCTTTGAATCTATTACAGACTAGTTACTGAGGGCCTCTGGGGCTGCTCAGTCATTCCTAATTTATTCTTTCTAGGATATGTTGGGTTTGTTAATGCTGGTCAATCATCTAAAGCAGAAAAATAGGCCACTGACCTGAAATAAAGAGCTTAAAATACGTAAATTACATAAAGATGAAGCCACTAAGGGAACTGAGTTCTGCAAAACTACCCCAAAATCAAGTCTTTTTCAAGTACACAGAAGATGTTGTTTTCTGGGTGGAGATATCTTCCTGATCCCCAAAGGACAGTATTAAAGTAAGCCTAGAGACAGTGTTGCCTAAAAGGTGGCCAGAAGTCAAATACCGCTCTCAAGGGAGGCTGGTACGAGTGGGCTTCTGCATTCCACCTTATTTCTCAGGGAAATTCAAGACACCCTAGTGGGGTAACTGGAACGCCCCCAGTCCCCAAAGTGCTGCAGCCCTACACCCACAGCCACTCAAAGAATTCCATCCTTCTCTGAGTTGCACTTAAAAATTCAAAGAATACATTTTTTGCATAAGTAAATATCTACACAAATGACCTCTACTACTCTCCAGTAATTTCATTCCCAACATCAGCCTTGAAAAACAAGGGATGATCAATAACCTCTACAAAGTGGAAATGACTTTTCCCTTCCTTCTGGATTCAGCCACAACAGACCATGATACAGTATCACGTTGCCTTGGTACAAGCTTTTATATTAAACCATTCCCTTTCAATTGTTTATCAAAATGAAAATATATATTGTTTAGTGAATCTTTGAACCAATCAAATAGGATATTTGTCTCAAATGTTTCAGATACTGAAGAATGTTCTAGTTTTCCAGTTCCTACTCTTTCTTAGAACAGAAGCCTAAACAATCGAGCAAGCAGTTCACCCCACTCCCGCCCCCGGTTTTTCTTCTAATGATCAAGAGTTTCCGGTAAAGAAAAGGTTGCTTTCTAGGTTAAAAAAAAAAAAAAAATGCTCAAGTCGAAATCTGCAGGGTAATGAATGGTCTGGAGTGGAGTTTTAAAAAATTCCCTTATAATTGGGAGGGAGACAAACCATAAGTGACGCTTAATCTCACAAAACAAACTGAGGGTTGCTGGGGGGAGGGGGATCGGGAAAGGGGGTGGGGTAATGGACACTGGGGAGGGTATATGCTATGGTTAGTGCTGTGAAGTGTGTAAACCTGGCGATTCACAGACATGTACCCCTGGGGATAAAAATACTTTATATGTTTATAAAAAATAAAAAAATTTATAAAAAAAAATTCCCTTATAGTCTTTTAAATGGATTTAAAGAAGCCTTGACAAACACATGTTCGCATGGGTTACTATCTAATAACTGAGTGTTTGTGTGTGTGTTTGTAGGAGCACAATAGAATTCAGACCATCAGTAAAAGATTATATACACCGTAAGGGTCCCCTGGGGATTTAGTGCCAACTCCACCTATGATAAACAAAAGGCCACACAGAGACAGTGCAACTAAAGATGATGGGGAGGGGGAGTTCTACTGTCTGCTTCCTCAAATATCTACATTTCAAGGCATCATATCTCTTCGCTCACTTCATATCACTTCGCTCAGCCCGGCTCACTTTAATTCTCTCCTTCCTTACATCCTCTGGGGTAAGTTTTTGCTATCCGCAAGACCTTAGAAAGATCGATGTTCTGCTTACCACGCTAAATGTATTATTGCGGTGTTAAGTCCTTGCTTCATTCTGTGTGGGGTACATGGTGCGTGGTTCACAGACAACGCTAACATGCCTCCCATGAAACAGGCACAAAGACCCACCAAACACACCGCCCATCTACATGCCAGTTTCCGGCCCATAAGCTTAATCACATCCCAACTCCTCTCTGTTATTACTCTGAAAAATCTGTCCTTGTGTCATTTTCAGAATATCAATTCTATGATTACTTTTCAGTAGACAATAAAGGCATTTCAAAAATTTTTGTAGTGAATATATAAAATGAAAACAACATATTGTCTGGTAAGCGTCCTGTTTTCTTCTTTTTGCTTAACCATTCCAATAGGAATATGATGCCACTAGAAAAAAGCCTTATTTAAGAAATGAAGCAAAAAAAAAAAAGCTTCTAGGCCCCTTTTTCGTGCTAGTTACTTGTGACTTATTGATCTAGGACGGTTTTCTCTCTTGCTTGTTCTCATAGAGGCAGATGCTTCTTTATTCCCAGCCTAGTGGCTTTCGTGGATTAAATCATATACACACACACATGTAGCATGTTCATCTATTTTACATATAATATAAATTGGCAGTATATTGAAAATTTCGATCATTTTTTAAAAAGTAAAAGAGGCATATCAGATAGAATATACAAGTTTGCAGAAAATATAAACCCAAACAAAACAAAAATAAACCCAAAATAAATGTTACTACACTTTATTCATTCTTACATGGCTCCTTCCCCCTACTATAGAAGAAATGCATACTTTTTTCTTGCATTTAAAAATCAGAGTAATACTCTAAGTAGTGAAATTTCTATTGTTGTTAGATCAGCTATTTCCATAAGGGAAATTTATAATGATTTAATCATTAACAATAAACATCTTTTGTTAAAAGCACATTTTACATTGATTGAACTGAGAACTGGTTGGGTTGAACAGGCTTTTAAAGTACCGAATCTAAAAATAGGTCTATCAAGATCTGTAAAGACATTTTTGCTAAGTGTTCACTGGCCTAAAAATATCTTTTAAAAACAATTTAGCTAATTTGGCTGAGGGGTTCATATGAACATATCGACCCATCAGCTGTGATTTCCTGTAGGACAGAATAACCTACCAAATTAGTAACACAATCCAGGTCAAGTTTACAGGCATAATAGAGTCCCTGAAAAATATAAGGGTGCCTGTGGAGATAATTTTTTTTAAACAATGGGAATGTGGATGGATGGATGAGTAGAGGGGTGGGAGCATGAAAAGATGAAAACCAAACTTCAGAATAAAATAAGAATATAGAAAATACAGTTGAAGTGATGTCTCCCTTTTCACTGCACCATCTTTGTAATGAAAGGCAACATTTATTTTCACGTGCCTTGATAGGAACATACCAGTGACTGTTTCACAGAAGTAACATCAATCCTAGAATCATCCCCGAACTGAAACAACACACCACCCTGTCCAACCTTTACAACGCGCCCCCCCCTCCCCCCAGAAGTAGCTACTTGTCAGATGCTGGGCTTTACAAAATAACTGTGCCCTTTATTTGGAAACACTACTATTTAATTCACTGATGGGGGGGGGGGTGCCATTCCTAACTAGCTTTCCATAAACCAAAGTCTGTGGTCACTAGGTAGAAAATGTTAAGGGGGAGGGGGGCGGTGCCACGACAACCTTTGTCTTTCAACCCTAGCAATGAACATGCCTGGGAAGTGCAGACGGCTCCATGAATTCAGGATTGCCTAATTACTAAAATAAAACACACTTTATACATAAATCAATAAATCAGCCTGCAATGGCAAGATGGGCAGCCGGTTACTAGACGAAATGAATATGCATAAGCACCACCTCCTAGGAGAGCTTCTGTGCCCGGGCAAGATCACAAAATCTGAAAGGATGGTTCCAGGAAGGCGGCAGGCAATGCCCCGTGAGAAATGGCAAGCAATTTACCGGGCAAGAGAAAACGCCCCGCAAAGAAGTCGGGGGAGGGGGCGAGCTCGGCTCGAAGGAGCCCTAGTGACAGTGAGGACGACCCCTCACCTTGAAGAAGGGGAGGAGCGGGCAGGCAGGGTCCGCGCCTGCCCCGGTGCGCACGGTCCAGAGCGCAGGGCGCCGCTCCCCGAGCCCCGGGACCACGCAGCCCGCCCGCGCAGCGCCTCAGCTACTTACCCCGGCCGCGTTATTAATAGATGCTAATGGCTCCGTTAGATCGAGGAGAAGTCTCTTTCTTTTTTGTCATATGGAAATTCCAAGTTAAAAAAAAATCCTGAAGCAGCAGTGGGCTCCCTGGTGCAGTGGATGTGAGTTCACACTCCGCCCCCAGCCGCCTCCACACTCCCCGCCAGCCCCCAACTTGCTGCAGCAGGGGCCAAAAATCAATCCGGAGCTGGGAGCGATCCTGCGCGCAGGCAGACAAAGACTTCACCGGGGCAGGGCCGGAGTCTGGCTTTGCTTTGAAAGCGGTAACCTGCAAGTGGCATTGCAGAAAGGGGTCCACACGTTTTTCTCCAGGGGATTCTTTTATGACACCCTAAAATACTCAAGTCCTGACACTGTCCCACGACGGCGGGACAGTGATGTCCCATGATTCTCCAAAATACATTCCCAATCCCCTTTGTGCAAGACCAGAAAACACCTGACACATCCACCCTATTGGGGTCCAGCCCCAAAGACCTTCCTCTGCTTTGCCACCCAACAACCCCTCAAAAGCCCCTTTGGTCTGGGGTGGGAGGAAGGGAGGGAGGGAAGGGAAGAAGGGATTACCTTTAATCCATTAAGAGATACCATGATTAATACCAATCAACTATTCCAAGATAAACTGTTTTACTAAATGAGTGGAAAATTTAAAAAAGAAAAATTAAAGTAGGTCCGGAGATTTGGTCTGAATGCACTTTGGCAGAAGAAAAACAAAGTGCTGCTGTATGGTGCCCTCAGGCTGGCTTACTTAACCCCTTAGATGGGCCAGACCATCTTGGTCTGTCACACACCAGCAAGGCCTGCCGTGTTGGTGACTGAAACTGCCCATGTTACAATTCAGCTAGTATTTGCTGGAAGAGTATGTAGTTCAACTCTATTAAGAACACACTAATTTTGAAATCTGCAATAAATAAATCTGTGGAGGTGGGCCCTGAGTGGGGTAACAGTTAACTTCCAACTTTCTTAATAGTCAGGATCTTCCAACTTGGCGAGGTGGGGGGCACCTAAACTAACAGCCTTTGTTTCTTCAATGTGTCTTCCTGTTCTTGGTCCAGAAACTGTTTAAGTGAACTCTGTGGTTAACATATCATGTTATACATGCCTGTTGTGAATTTTAACTATTTTAATTAAGTCATCTTTTTCTATTACTTAGTATTCATTCATAACTATTTATCTTCCCCAAAGTCCTAAAACTCCCTTAGTACAATTACTATTTTTCAATAAATCAGATTGGCCTTCTTACCATGATTCTCAACGAACAAGAACTAACAGTACAATAATTATGGATGTTGTAACTGATGTCACAAGTGACGGAGAAATTGGGAATTTCACCAGAACCTTGGAATCATCTTTCCAATTCCTAATTCTTGTTCTCCTCCAACCACGAGCACCAACCAGAATGACAGGGCAAAGTGTAACAAAGTTTCAGAGTGCTAGATATTTGCTGAGAGACACATGGGCTTTATCATAGCCGGTATTTCTTTTGTTAAGTTGGTTTTTAATGAGCAGCTGCAAAAGTTCAAGAACAAGCTATTAACCACTTTGGGGTCGCTTTACGAGAAATGGGATCTCCCTGCATAACCCTGCAAATTCTGGTAAACCAGGGGCAAACCATTTTAAAAATAAATCGATATGCCAAAGTGGTTGCAGGGGACATGCAGGTCCTGATAGGTGAGGGCAGTTGGGGGAGAGGAAGGTGCACAGAGAATTACCTTCTTATAGGCAGATAAAGAGCTGCAGCTGTTTTCTTGGTTCCACCAAAAGAATGAAAAATGTCATTAATTCTTTCAAGACAAATGCAAGCAACTGGCTTTGTTGCCTCTTCTCCCTCCCTCCCTCCCTCCCTCCCTCCCTCCCTCCTCTTCTCTGTGCAGCTTTAGAGAAAGGCAGCCCGTAAGATTGCTGCAGTGATGGAATCACAGGGTCTGGCTCTATTAGCAGAATCACAGACAGCACTGGGGTGATGTCTTCGCTCTCCAGCTCTCTAATTATTTACCCAGATCAAGCCTGCCTGCTGGAAAATCAGCTCTCTCCAGGAGGTAACCGAGCTGAAAGGTTCTTTTCACTGAGAAATGATGGGCTGGTGGCTGGCATCCAGCCTACAGGCCAGTGAGCCCTTGTGGGCAGTGTCACAAAATAAATACCCAGCACCACACCATTTTCTTCATTCATTCCCAGGAAAGTACTGGTCAATTTAAGAAAATTAGGTAAGAAGAGCATATCGGTAGTACCGAAACACACAAAGATTGAGCCCCTTGAAGACACTGTACTTAAAATTAATTTTGTGAAATGAGGAAAGGGGGCATGCTGAGATTGTTTAGTATTTTATAGCTGGAGCGTCCAAAGTCCCTATATGCAGACAAAGCAGATTGCTGCATTGTTCCCACTTACGGGTGCTGTTTTCTCTTGCAGGTCTGAAAACAGAAAATGTTCAGGCAACATTTATGTTCTAATTTGCTCAGGCTCTTATAAAAACAGAAAGCCACTAGCACTCTGTCAGCTCACACACTCCTCCAAAGCTCTGGGTCGCTCTCTCTTGACTCCCCAGAATAAAAGGGAAAAAAAATCAATTTAAATCAATCAATATCATTTATATTTGTCTATTTATAAAAGCTTTGTTAGAAGCAACATTTAATTTTAACGCTTTCCACTTTCTTCTTTGCTTTCCTAGGACGATAAAACTATCATCACACACACACAAATTTTTAATTTATCAGGCCCACGATGGGACGAATCACCTTCAGATTCCTTTATTTTTCACCACTCACAGACGAACATGGCTGCCAGCGAGGATCTGTCGTGAACGTGAACGTGTGGGCCTGGCACACGCATCACCACTGCTCATTTACCTACACCCTTTTGGAAGGTGCAATGACAGCGTTCAACCAACAGACATGGGATAGCTTAGGGGAGACAATGTATGTGTTTTGATTGGCATTTCAAATTTATGCTGTTGTTTATTCTAACATTAAAATCCATTTGTATTCTCTACATATACAGCCATCGCTTAGGAGTACATGTGAGGATTCTTTTTCCTGCTTCCCGGTCAGGACTGGAATTCAAAATCTGCTGTGGTTGATTAGCTTGCTGATTTTTAAAAACAGATTTCCCTTTTCAAAAATCACTCTTCGGGGGCAACTGACATTCTAACTTGAGCTTGAGAAGCAGTGGAATTTTATTCCTGCATTCAACGCTGAAGCAAACTACAGTTGACCCTTGAACACGGGGTTTAAGAGCACTGACTCCTGTGCAGTCCAAGATCCTGTAGAACTCTTTACTCCCCCCAAACTTAACTACTAACAGTTCCCTGTTGACCGGAAGTCTTACCAATAACATAAACAGTCGATTAACACATATTCTGTATTTTATATGTATTATATACGGTATTCTTACAATAACACATTTTCCTAATTTTTTCAGTACTTCTAAGCGTTGCAGTTCGTCTGTTTTTCTCAAATTGTTGTACATCTCCAAAAAATTTTCCCATATATTGAAAAGAATCTGTGCCTAAGCGGGCCCGCACCCTTCAAGCCCATGTTCAAGGGTCAACTGTACCTCCTTTCACTTAGGATTTGTAATACATTCATCAAATTTCTGTAATGAAACATTTGCATCTGTATTGCAGCACAGCTGCAAATATATATCGTTTAAGAGAAGGAAACAATAAATTCATTATTTAGAAAAGAACTAGTTTGGGTTTGGTAAAAGTCTATCTTGAGCTTCTTCTTAGACATCACGGAAGCACCTCAAGTATTCCACAGAACAAACTATTAATAGAAGAATTAATAGAGTTTTGAACAGGGTATAAATTTAACAAGCAGAGACAATGGGGTCACCCCTTTCCAGTATAAAACCACACTGCCCAACTGTCCTCTGAGGCCATTTAAAACGGAGGAAAGAAAGACACCTCGGTGGGTGGGAAGTTGGGGGAGCCAGGTGGTGGGTATTGTGGAGGGCACGCATTGCATGGAGCACTGGGTGTGGTGTAAAACTATGAATTCTGTTATGCTGAAAAGAAATGAAATTTAAAAAAAAAAAAAGAAAGACACCTCACCACACCTCATGTTAACAAATTATTTTAGAAGAAAAAAAGAGTAATTTACATTAAATTATTTTCCATTTGGAGAACACATATTGATTATAAACAATTTCTTCTCCGGTATTGAAAAAAAATTCAACTGGAATGTCAAGCAATTTCCCCCCAATTCTAAGGGGAAATAAACTCACTATTCTCACAGCCATCACAGACTATAGACTACAATGTTCAATTTAGAATTTTTTATCTTCTATAGAAAAATGTTTAATGTAGTGAATAGCGTTCTTAAAAAACAAAGAAAAACCTCTTAGGATATTGAGGACATTCCCATTGTTCATAGGATTTACAGCTGTTTAAACATTTTGAGCTTTTTGTCTCAACTGCATTGGGCTCTGCTCAGACCAAGATCACTGCTTTGTTCACCTGATTGCAAGACAAGTTCCATTTGCCTTCTTGGGGCCTGTTAATGGTCCCTGAGAGTGAGTTCCCCTCTTCGTTTTTTACCCAACAGTGCCAGATATCAAGTTCTTAGAGCACTAACCCTAAAACAAATGGGCTAAGGTAGGATCAGCCCAACCCAGAGAAGAGCCAGTTGACTTGCCTTATGGCTAAGTTATAACAGGATCAAAAGCCAGGGCAGTTGACTGCATGGGGGGAAGCTTGTGACTACACATCACCAGGGGCATCCCCGAAGAAGTATGGACCACTCGGGACAGCTCCTCTTACTGCCAATGCCGTGTGCTTTCCCTCCTGAACTAGGTTCCCTTGGCGTCCTTTCCTGGCCTTGGCAATAACCATTATTGGCTGTGTGCAATCCTCCTCTTTTCATGGAGGTGGTCCAATTAGACCACAAGTGCTTTGTGAATTACTCATAAGGAATCACAAGTTAGTAACTATAAAAACCAACACCACCTTGTAAAGTTACAGGGTCAGAGTGGCTAAAGCCATTAAAGCATCAGAGTTTGAAAGGAAAGTATGGTAGAGCCAAATGTGGTTTGCCTTTATCCGAACCTGACATCTGCTATCCTACAGATGCAACAAGTGCTCTCCTTTTGCAGAAGAGACAGAGAGAAAGGAATGAGATGACATGGCAAGTTAATGTCCCAGTCCAGGATTGGGTCTACTGATTTCAGGGTGTTCTCCTTCAGGAATCTGGATCTCCGAATGTGCAGCCAATATGGGGATGGGATTGTCTTGTGGTTCCTTTTGGAAGGCAAGTTTGGGTCCTTTGTAGGGCCTCTTGTGATTCCCCAGTATCTTGGAAACCTAATCCCTACCTGTCCTCACCTGAAAAGCCACCACCATTCCTTGCTTGGGCCAACACCATCAACAGGAGGGGTGCTGCAGTCCAAGGCTCTTTTACCTAAGAGCAGATGAAGGGGACTCTGCACAATGCCATCTACCCCCAGGATCCCATCTGTGTGGAAAGCACGGAGCTTGAGTCTGTCTGGCCAATGCCAGCACCTAGAAGGGGGGTGTGCTCATGAGCAAGCACTGAGATGGGAGGTGTCCTCTGCCAAGGAAAAGGTCAAGAACCACCACTAACTGACATTCTTGGAGTTCTTCAGTCTTTCTCCTTTGCCTGGTGCTTCTACCACCATCACCCAATCTTTCTGTCACGGCTTGGTTACCAAAACCTACTTTACCCATTCATTGGTATCTGTTAAGCTCTCATCACTACTCCCTCAGCTGCTGATAGAGACACAGGAAGGGCCATAGCGGGAGGGGGAGACTTGACCCGACCCTGCTTTTCCATCCACCTCCACTGCTATTTGTCTTCCTGATGCGTCAGTGCTCCATCGGGAGACTGATAACACCTGACCTTCCTGATGACAACACCTGACCTCCAGATGAGGCGCTATGCCACTTGCATGCTGCCGGAACTAAGCAACCCTTTCCTGGACAGATCCAGACAGATTCCAGATTCTTTAGGTAAAAACTATCTGCCTCCCTTTACAGACCATCATCATATCTGAACGTTCCTCACTGAGATCTCATGTTGGCTGTGACCTGGGGATCAAGTGATTTGATCATATAATGGCAGGTGGGGTTTGAGCCCTTGCTGACTTGTAGTAGCTTTGTTTAGCTCAGGCTTGGTTCAGGGACCAGGAGTGAAGAGGAGAGGATGGCATGTAGCTTCTCTGAGCCTCCATTTCCTTATCAGTAACCCCACAAAGTTTTGGTAGAGGCGAATGGAGATGGTGTGTGAGAAAGTTAGCACCCAAAGTACTCAATAAATCTTTCCTAATCCTCTCTCACCCACCCAGTATTGCATCCCTCAGGAGCCAGTCCCTGGTTGCCACCTGGTGAGACAACCCGTCCTCTTACCACCGCCCCTCTCCATGAGCACTACCTAGCCCAGGAAGCCCCACCCGGCTCTGAGAGGCAGAGATGGCAGGAGGGTGGGGTGCAGGGGCTTCCTTCTCCCGGCGCCTGCACTAGCCCAGCCACCTCCAATGGGTCCTCCTGGCTTCTCAGCAGGTGGGCCCCCGGTCTTTAGATGCTCTCAGACTTCTCGCTCTCTGTCTTCCCCCAAGCAGTGACTGTGAGGCCAGGCTCGGTGCTGGGGTGGAGGGGAGCAAGAGCACAGAGGGGAGAAAGACAGACACAATCCTGCCCTTGGAGCCCTTTCCAGCTAATGGGGTCCAAGGGAACAAACCAGGCCCCTCACCTCCAAGTACAATGTGAAACGGCAGTGTTATGAAACACAGAAGGATCAACAGCCCATGGCCAGGAGAGGGGAATGCAAAGCATAATGTGATTATATTTATGTTTCTAAGGACCACCCTGGATGCTGTATGGCCAGGGATGGGAGCAGAGGCTGGAGACAGAGCAGATGCAGCTGGATCTGCTAGAGGTCCGGGTGTGGGCTCAAAGAGGGAGGTGGGGACTCTGGAGACGGGGTGGATGGTGCCTGGAGGTGCCTAGATGACAACACAACTGGGGCTGGGGCAGGACATGGGCCAATTCTAGGCCTAATCCCAATCACCAAGAAGCAACAGCACATGGAGAGAAAGCAGATGGAAGACAGCTCAGACCCTGTGTGGAACTCAGCACAACCTAAATAAATTAAACAAACAGTAAATCACACAATCTCCCTGAATTCTGGAACGTGGCTGACGGGGCCTTTTCTGATTTTAAGTGGGTGCCTCCCTAGAGCTGCCAACCATTCTGCCCATATAAAATCAGAGTCAGTACTGGGTTTCGTTGGGTGGCAATATCCGCAGCCATCATTCTGCACAGTGTCTCTTCCCGTTGCTCACAGAGAGCACTACTGTGTGCAAGGAAATTTTCCCGGGTGCTCACACGCACACACTCCTCAGTCTGGATAACCACCCTTTGAGGGAGTACCATGATTATACATATTTAGAAGCTGATGCACAGAGAGGTTAAGGAACTTGCTCAAAGGCACACGGCAGCAAGCAAGTGGTACACCCAGGATGTAAACCCAGGCCGTCTGAATCCAAGCCTGTGCTCTGTCACTCTCATAAACTTGGGCATCCAGCCCTGTGTTGATGGTTTCTCATCCTGCTGCCTTCTCCCTCTACCCTGAAGCCGGTTGCATCTGCCTTGTTTCTCCTCCTGCTAACATCGATACACAGGGGAATTGGGGATGACAGGTACCACTGAGCATGAACCCATTCCTCCCTCTCTCAGCATCTCTCCAACTAAGGTTTAGGTTGCCATGAGACAGTACATTTGACTAGTATCTGGGATAAAAAAAAAAAAAATTCAGGGAGACACTCCACTGACGCCGATATCCAGAATTGATAGCATATGGCTGTATACTTTGCAGAGACAGAAATCTAATATTCAAACAAAAAATAGTTCTGAAACTATTTGGAATACTTCAACCAGTGATCTGCAGAGGCAGACATAAATCACTGTGAAGAACACCTTTTCTTCTAATAGGAATAAAAGTCTAAGGGAAAAAACTGGAGGAAATGACTCACTGATATGCATGGAGGTGAGGGAAAGTGGGCCCTGGGGAGCCACATGGATGGATTACAGAGGCCTTGAGGCCCAGCTGGGAAGAGGCCGGGAAATGAGGTGCCTGGAACACTTCTGAGCTTCTGATTTGTTCCTTCCTTTTCATCTTGCACAGCTCACGATTCAAACACCTGGGGTAGGTGGTGAGCTGGTCTAGAAACCCGGCCTGAGGCGACTCAGTTTCTGGGCCTTGGAGAGGAACAACATGCCTGGCCTCCACCTCTTCTGGCTGTGTGACCTTGAGCCACTGGCTTGCCCTCTCCAAGCCACTGTCTTCATTTGCAAATTGGTGATCATGGTACCTACTACACAGGTGCTTGTGAAAATAAGATGAAAATACCCACATCAAGTGCTGAGGAGATGCCACAAAGTGATAGTTAACAATGGCAGACAAAATAAGTCATGGGGGTGAGGAGGCAATTTTCTCTGGACCCTAGGTCATGCTGCTCAGGACCCAGGTGGCCAATTTCTGTCCAACCCTGAGGGAGGGAGAACACATACCTGGATATTCCCAATTCAAATGATGCCCTCAGAACCTGAGCCAACTGTGGTGTGTGATTCCGACCACCCCTGGCCCTTGGGGCAGAGCAGGTGCTGGGAGACTAAGAAGAGTCAGACTGACTGGAGGAATGGGACAGGTGGTTATGGGACCAGGGAAGTCTTTTGCAAGCCCTCTGGATCCTGACATTAGACTATCTCCACACCTGCTCTCAGCCTCTGTCAAGACAACTCCTTTGGGCCAACCTATCTGTGAGAGAAGGTCAGAAGGTGTCTGCAGGATGTCCTTCCTACTTAATGGAGCATTCGAGCCGACAACCAGAAAGCTTTAGAAATAACCATCGTCCTTCCCACACGAGATTAGTTCCCAATACTGCAACTTGAAATCATGGATGAACCCAAGCTTCTCTCAGTGGGTGGGAGTCCAAAAGAACATGAGCTGCCCACATGAGCTGTTGTGTCACTCTGCCGGGGGCTCTCTGCTGGGCCACACCTGCCACAGGCCTGCATCCCTGAGGCAGCTTCCCCACCTCCCCAGCCCAGACTCCATGACAAAGGCTCGGCCAGCATGACCCTGCCTCTGTGTTGGCATGCGTTCTGCCACCCACTCAGCAAACTCTGATCAAATCTCAGCTGTTGACCCCGGGCCGCAGTCCTGCCTGGGGACAATGAACCCTCTCAGTGTGCTTTCAAATGAATGACCCAGCCACCTTCTTAAAGCAATGCCATTTGACCATTCTCAAGTACGGTAACTCCTATAAATAGAGATATAAATGATGCTAATCTGGAGGATTGGGCCATTCTTGTGCATAAAAGGATTTTTCTGTGTAGGCTTGTTGTGAATTGTCCTTTCTCAGTGGCTTAATTGTCAGCCAGAGGTTGACAACAGAGTGGAGAAGGTGCCCCCCATGCTGGTGGGCGGGGCTCACAGGGAGATCTCCCGGAGCCACCCGGAGCCCTTGGGGGTGGCGGAGGGACGGGGTGTCAGGGGCGGTGTGCCCCAGTCCCCAGCCTGGCATGCTCCTGGCACTGGATGGGGCCATGGCAGGAACACCTGAGTAGGGCAAATGAGGCTGACCATGCTTTTCCCCAGAAGTTGCCAGAGGGCCTCTTAGCTGAGGGACAGGTTTGGAATGTTACAGCCATCTTCAGGGCCACAGTACCCTGGGACTTTGCAGCCATTTCCCTTTTGGGATTAGTTCTTTTCTACATGAGGCTATTGGTATGTCAGCCACTACCTACAGCGGGGGTAGAAAGTGCCCACATCAGCCCTCCCACCTGACTATGGGCACTATAGCAAAAGCTCTCCACGTGCTGGGCAGCATGGCTCGGGCATGGGGCAATGTCACAGCCAAGGGGGACCATGCCCCGCTCAACCAGCCCAGCATCACTGTGGCAGCACTGAGATGGAAGAATTCCCAGAGAGAGGTGGAATGAGGAAAGCAGACAGTGATGGCCCCCTTGGGGATCGGCAGTGCCCCAGCGATGAGCCACTCCTGCTGTCCTGATAACAGAACCCAGAGACTGTGCAAGCAAGGTGGGAGCTTGCCTCTGCCTCTCCCACCTCCTCTCCTACACCACACAAGAATGCCCCCAACACTTGCAGTTCCTCCAGTAAGCCTGCTCCCTCAGCACCCCCACCTCTGCACATGTCCACAGAGGGTCCCTCAGACTCATGCCTTCTTCCTCCTCCACTAAGACCGAGTTCTGGAAGCTTCTCCAGCCCCCCTCCCAATGGCCCCCATGGGTGAGACCCTCTGCACCCTGGATTAGTGCCCTCCCTCGGGTTCTCCCTCCCCTTGTGTGCTCCCAGCCCCCCACCCTATGTGAATGGGGAGCAGAGCCAGCACCCTTCAACAACAGGGCCTGGCTATCCCCACATCCTGAGGGATCTCCTAGAGAGGAAGGTTCAGCCCTTTGAGGTTACCCACAAAGCAGCAGTCCCAGCAGGGGGCTGATTTGGTACAGCCAGGGCCCACACAAAATGGAGAGGCTGTGCTTGCTGAACTGCCCTTCACAACTTGTCCTGGCAGGTCAGCTAAGCTGGAGACTGGGGGACACAGTGAGAGGGTTAGTGGCATCCTTCCCTCACCCTACACACACACTACAAATACTCGCCAGCTATGCCTTGGAAATTCTCATACCTTCAAAGAAGGAGGTGGAGGAATTTCCCAAAGTACCACCCAAGTGCTGGGAGGCTGCTCTGAGAAGGCAGATATGGGTGAGTGGCCTGACTAGGGAGTGCGAGAAGGACGAGGTAGCAGCAGGAAGGAACAGAGTTCACCAGGGAGAAAACAGTGCATGTGTGCATGTGTGTATGTGTGTGCACTCACGTGCATGTGTGCATACATGTGCACGGATATATGCATGCATGTTGGGGAGAAGCAGTAAGAGCAGAAGCTGAAGGTTGGAAGGCCCGAGATGAATGCCCAGCACATCCACACTAAGGGGAAAAGAGCCTGGGTCACTGCCAAGGGAATCCAGTCAAAAGCACTAAAAAATGATGTCCTAGGCACCTCTAGGGGCGTGTGATACAGATTAGAGCCCTTGCAAAGGCCCTGTCGTGGGGGCTGAAGGGCGGGGGGGAACGGACCGTGGCTCCTACCTGCAGAATGGAGCTAGGGGATGGAAGCAGGCCCTATGGGTGCTCAAGTATGAGCCAGGACAAATGAGGAAAGAGAGCCAAGGACTAGGTGGGGGTTGGGGGGGGGCTTAGGAATGAGGGGTTTGCCCACAGGTATCAAGAGAAGAAGCATGCAGGCACCCTGTGAAGCACGCTTTGAGGAAATTAGATCAGCAAACACAGAGGGGGAGACAGAAGAGCAGAGAGAGCATGCACGGCCTGCAGGGGGCGGGAGCCCCGCCTACAGCCCCAGGGGGCAGGGGGCAGTGAAGGCAGGGTTGGGCAGGTGATGGAGAGGTGACTGGTCCTGTCCTCCGAGGAAGCCCCTCCACAAGCCTGGAAGGATGACTGGAGAGAGGAGCAATCCAAGAAGCCAGAGACCAACATGGAGCATTTACAGTCCACTGGGCATGAGATGGCACAGGCCTGAACGAGATTGGCATCAGTGGCTAGAGAGACTGGGCATTGCAGGGGACCGCGGCAGCAGCAGAAGTGACAGGGCATGGAGACCGCACTGGACCATGGGAGGAGTTGCTGCTGAGGTCTGAACATGATTCCAAATTCCTGGGGAGTAGGGTGGGAAGGGCACACACCTTCACCTATGCCTGAGGACACGCCCAGTGGGAGCTGGAAAAGTGTGTCTGCAGTGGTCACTGCTAGACACAGGCCTGGGGCTCATCTACTCAGTGGGCAGGGCAGAAGCAAGGAGACTGCCGGGAGGCAGCTACGAGGATGAGGCCAAGGACACTAGCGTAGGCGAGCCTGACTCACCGCAGGTACCCAACAAGTGTACACAAGCTGGGGGGGAGAGGGAGCGGCATCCCAGAAGAAACTCCTGCGAATGTGCCAGATGCTGACTGTGGCAGAAGCCCCGGGGAGGCCTGAAAAATTACCCGTGTCCAAGCTCCCACCCCAGAGATTCTGATACAATCTGGGCTGCAGCCTGGCATCAGCAGGTTTTGAAAACCCCCTAACCGTGAGGACAGAATTGAGAGAACTGAAAGGAATGTTCTAATTCTATGTATTTGTAAAGACTCTCCTAGGTGATTGTGAGGCAGGGCCAGTGTGAAGGATCTTGGGCCAACGGGGAGATGGAGAGGTCCAGGCTACGAGGTTCCCGAGGAAGGCGCCACCCTACTCACCTGCGCGCACCACGCTGTCTGTCCCTCCCCATACAAGCTTCCTGTGGGTACTGGGGGGTCACCGTGGGCAGACACAAAGGGGGATGGTCACAACTGCAAAGCATCCTTTACCCCTCTATCTTCCCCACAGGTCTATTTATAACATCTCGATGGTGGGAGCCAAAGACCTCAAGCTCCACCAGGAGTAAGTCCACTGGCCCAGTGACTCTTATGTCCCGGAACAGATTCTGAGAATGTCAAGGTCAATGCAGTCAGAAGACCCTCTACATTTACAGGGGAAACTTTAGCTGGTTTTAGCAAGAGGCCTGTGCCTGGGTCTTAACTTCTCAATAGGTCCTGCCTTGACTAAGGGAGTCTTTGTTTCCTTTTTAAGCACACTTGAGGCAAATTCTTTCAGATGCAAGCGCCCACACGGAAATTAGATGGTGAAGCCCTACCCATGTGCAACAGGGTAGAGTGACCACAAAGAGGACCTTCTGGAAGGGCAAATCCAGACTTTTGTCCCCAACACTCTTCTTCCAAAGCCAGAATGGTCTCTGAGAGCACCTCACGTGGATACTCAAAGCCAAACAAATGAGCCAGGACCTGGGTGGGTTCAGGGGTAACTGAGACCAACTGCCTAGTTGGGGACTGAGTCTCAGAGCAACAATACTCAAACTCATGGAAGCAAAGAATGGAATGGTGGTTGCCAGGGGCTGGAGGAGGGGGACGGAGAGTTGCTAATCAACGGGTATAAAATTTCAGTTATGCAAGATGAATACATTCTAGAGATCTGCTGTACAACATTATGCCATTATGCCTATAGATAACAACACTGTATTGTATACTTCAAAATCTGTTTAAGAGGGTAGACCTCATTCTAAGTGTTTTTACCACAATAAAATTAAAAAAAAAAAAAAGCAGTGACAATATCACGCACTGTGTCCTGATTGAAAGCATTCGGTTCTATTTAAAAATATAAGAACAAGAGGGCAAAGGGAGCCACTATGATTTGCAAAGTGGCTGTGCAGGGCCCCCTGTGTAGAGAGCACCACGGTCGGTGCTGGCTGGCCTCTAGTTTCTGCAGCACGTGCTGCCTTTAGCTCACGTCGTCCACAAAGGGGACTTCAGAGCAAGCCTCACCCCTTTCCCAGATTCTCCGAGGCAATGCCACCTGGCACGTAGTCACTAGCTCTCCATGTGGCTTTTTAAACTTTCTTTTGTATAAAAGGAAGTAATATTTCAGAAATTATGCTTTTCATTCACACTAGCCACATTTCGAGTGCTTGGCTGCTGCACGTGGCTAGTGGTTCTCGACTGGGCGGTGCCGATACTGAGCATTTCCATCATCAGAGATGCTGCTCAAGAAATAGGCTTTGTAAGGAAACCGGTCAGTCTCATGTTTCGATCTAGAAAAATTCAGATCATTTTAGTCATCGTGGCCACCACCAGCAGCATCCCTAGACTAACACACAAGGGGGAAAAAAAAAAAAAGAAGAGGAGGAAGAAAACCTGGAATTTGGCCAGTTTTCCTACATTTACTAACATCTCCAAAGAAATGGCAGAAGCTGTCATTTCTATACATGTTCACCTTGTGCTGTTTTAGTTTTTATCTGTCAGTTTAAATCCTTGCCTCGAGAGTGTCTGCCTGCTGTGAGTGGACTCACAGCTCACAAATACCTAGCTGAGACCACATCTCCAAAAGGTGTTCAGGAAGGCCTGAGTTAAAACTTTGGGAGGAAAATTCATGCTCCCCCAAATTACTTCCAGAGATGGAAGAAGCCTAACAACGTGGGTCTACAATAGGTTTCATATCTTAAAGTCTTGTCTTGAAAGCTGAGCTTTTATTTGAATGTTTAAGGGAGAAAAATGATCTTGAAGGATTCTCGGGAAGACAGAGGCGTTTGCAGAGGTCTGTGAAAGAACACCGCCACAAAAGGAGGATTCTGAAGAGGGCAGGGCCACCTTGTTGCAGGATAACATTGGCTAGGACACTGGCTCTCCAAATTCTTGATTTAGGCACAGAATTCATAGATGGGGTACCCCCTCTGCTTGGCCAAGAAAAAAAATCAAGCCCATCAGATAATGGGTTTGCATGTTCACCGAAGCACACGGTCATCAGGGGGCCAAGGCCACAGCAAGATGAAGAAATTTAACCTGAAAGTAGGACTAATTGGTTTCACTTGATTTTTTATTTTTTTTTAAATGAAACTTAAAGCCCTGATCACACACACACACACACACACACACCCAAAGCCAAAACAAACCAAAAATTCTACCACATACTACTTTTCCACCAAATTTCTACATAACCGTGGTGGGGTCTGCCTATAAAAAGAAAATAACTTTTGTCATAGCATGTATGTCAAATAAAAACTAAGCTGGGAAAACAGTCGAGCCTATTTTCTTTAATGTTATAGGACATTTGGTTATGCCTATTTCTTAGTATTCGGGTTTTGAATTCAACTGGAATGGTTTAGGCTCCCTTGAAGTGGAGCATAAGCATTTAATTATTAATAAGTATAACAGTATGCTTATGAGTATGTTATATATTTATAAAATGTACATATATTATTAATAAAGCAATAAGTATAAGTAGCTATCAGCTGGCTGTGGTCCCCAGCTAATCCCCTCTTACATGGGGAATATGGATTCTTAAGAGGCTAATGGGTGTTTAATAAAGGTTTCCCCTGTGTCACAGGGTTTCTCTTAGTGAAACTAACTTATATAAAGCTTAGAGGGTACATGCCCTAAGCAAACTGCCTGTTGATACTCTGTTGGTATGAGCAATTATGCCTGAAAGTAAACTTTTTATTAAATGTGAAGCTAGATCTATTTAGTGTAGTATATGCCACGACTTCACTGATAATTGAATTAGTACATTGTAACTTTTCCTTATTTTGCCTAAATGTGTTTTTATTAAAGTGGAAAAAAAACCCACCAATTTTAAAAAAGTGTATTACCCTCAATCCTTCCCATCAACCTAGCTATTATTGAAATAATTGCTGGAAGAAAAAGTAGTCCCACTGCTGTTCTTCTACTGAACGAATGTAACCTTATGCTGCATCTAAGTGAAAAGAGCTCGGAGTCTGGTTTCTGAAAATACAGCAGTTATAGGAAAAAAATACAGGCATTTTACTACTTCCAAATCTCCATTTAACATATATAAAAATCAAACCTCAGAAATCATAATGTCCATTTCTGCAAAACAGCTGCAACTGTGACCCTGTTTTTGAAATTTATCGTGAATAAAGATTCTTTTAAAACAATTCAAAAGCTTTACCAAAGACCAGGTGACTGTATTGAAGTTATTTTTAATTCTATTGAAGATATCTATAGGTGCTTACATTTGTTCTGCCTTTAAATATTCCCACTGTAGGATATTAAGGCCTGGTTAGAAAGCAATCTATTAAAGATGGGTTTATTTTTAATCACTAAACTGGGTATTATATTAGCAACACATAATCTTCAATATTTTTCAATCAGAAAATAGTTCATATAACTTCTACCTTAGGTCCTATTCATTCTTCTCCCTCCATTTAATTAAAAGAAATTAGTAAAAACTGTCCAAAACTTAAGACAACAGCAAGCCCTGTAAATGTAGTTTTAAGATTCAAATTTCTCCAGGAAATGTCTTCTTTCCAATTTTCTTTTCCCCAGGATTTAATTTGGTAACATCCAATAAGTCCCAGTTTTGACATTTGCAGACATACATTTCTCTGTAGGTTAAAAGTAATGACGTTTATGCAAATAGCTAATTCCCAAGTTTAAAGTTCTCATATAACCTCACTTTTGCTAAAATCTCAACGCATAATTCCCCAATCTTACACTATCAAATTTGACTGCCTCTCTTTGTGCAAAAAAAAAAAAAAAAAAAAAAAAAACCACGTATGACAAATAGTTTCTAATTGTTACAAAGCTGTATACATACATAAGGGAATATATATATATATATATATATATATAAAAGATTTTACTTATAAAAGATATTACTAAAATTTGTAGCTTTCCTCTAATTACATACTGTTAAGCCTCTGTAGCTGGCTAGGGCTCATATAATCCCATTTTCTCAGGAACATTTGCATTCTCTTACTGCTAATCGGAAATTTGAAAAAATCGATCAGAAGCACTTTAATGAAGTAGATGAGACGAAGCAAAAGTTCTTGGAACTCTACGGAAGGAGAGTAGAAATGATCCGCCTGATGTCATGTCCTTTATACTTGAGAGCCTCACTGTCCTATTTCACCCGTTTTGTGTATAAGTCGTAGGTTCTTCTGGTTATCAGATATGACCTGAGATTTAACAAGTGAAAACTCTGCGGCAGCACACTTTTAAAATTCTTGAATACTGCCCAGGAACTAGAAGAGTCATTTGTCTAGAGTGTGATTTGATTTTTGCCACTAAAAAAAAAAAAAAATCAACAATTAAAACCTGATTAGCAAAGAGCCCACTGGCTTCATTCATTTATAGGAGACAAAGAATTCCTGAAGGAAGCTAGGTTGCACCCCACCCAGTGGGCTGGAAGAGTATAATGTATCCCACTGTCCTGGGATAAAACAGGATTATAGCTACAATACTGCATGTTTCCTCTGTGGCCAGATTCTAAGCAGACAACCGGCCATCAGGGAGTCAGCTCTATGCCAACTACAGAAAGTAACCAAAAAATATCACTTTCCCAGAAATACATACCATCATCACCACTCTATCAGGAAAATGGACTTTAACAAATAGCACATAAAACTTATTAAAACTGAGATTCCTTTACTTATCATTCACTGGGAAATTTTAAAAGAAAAAGATTTAGCTTTCTAACGCATGGGTACTTTTCTGCTCGGTTGTTCTTAAAAATAATTTATGTAAAGCAGGCTTTCTCTAAATATACTGTGCTCTCCCATATACACATTGAAAATGATATTTGCATACAGTGAGTATATGCACTGATACACACATGGTAAGAACTTAAAAAATATGGACTGCATAAATCAGTTGCTGATTTTAAATATACACCAACTTAAACAGATTTGTTTGCAATGTCTGAATTCCTCAGGTAGAAAAGATCTTTCTTGCTGGCTGTGGATCTAGAAGATGTTTAAACTCTTAGAGTGTGCAAAAATGCATCCCCATATAAACAAAGAAAGAAAGCTTCCAAGATCTTGGTATTCTAACCTTGCCTCTGCTATTAAAAATCTACCCGATGAATGTGATGGAGAGCGGCACAATCAGTCTGTCATGCTACAGTAAACATGATATTTTGTGTGCTGCCCAAGACATTTTTTCTCATGAATATAAGTCGCCTGCCATTTATTATGAGATTTTTTTTCCCCGATTGACACCCCATTATGTATATTCAGTCAAGCTCAAACAAGATTTCAAGTGATCAATATACTATTTGTGCTGAAAGTCTATTAGCAGCTCTAGCAATAAACTCTGCAGCGAAACAAAAATGGAGAGATATTTAGTGAAAGGACTTACATGGAAATCCACATTCTGGGCAAGGGGGCAGAGGCTGGAAGGTAGAAAAGCACGGGGAAGAGAAGGTAGGGCAGACGGTTTTCCTAATAAAAATCAGCTTTCTAGAGCCTGATCACTGATGAAATGCCTAAGAATTTTGCAAGAATATCTTAAATTCATGTCGAGGTCTCTAAAGAAGCAGGGAGCCGTCTAAACCAGCGCTGAGTCCCTTTCCAAGAACATACAGCTTCCTTCGTAAAGAGCAGCACTTGGAAGTACTTGCTAACTGCAAAGGGGAGAAGGTGGACTGACCCTGGGAAATCTGCAAAATTCTGCACTATCCACATCTTTGTGGGAAACAGCATCGGCTTCCTACAGATTTTGACTCTTCCTGTTTTATAAACAAAGTGTACCAGGTCCCTCTAGTATGAGCACAGCAGCTGAGCTAAGGACACATTTGAGTTAAGGTACATGGTAGGAAACAGAGTTTGATAATAGCCACAGGGTTTCATCTGGCACAAAAGAACTCTGGTCCTGAGGCTAGATGTGTCTCCATATTGGAATCTGTCCCCTTGAGCTGGGAGCGGATTAGAAGAGGCAGGGCCACCCAGGAAGATGTGACATCTGGGGAAGAGTCCATTCAAGCATCACTCAGACAGCAAACATTCATATTCTATTATCAGAAAAACAATGAGGCGGGGAGGGTAGAGAAGAATGCCGCTCCATGACTACGATGGCAGTTGTATAAGGTTACCTTGCTGTGTGGTGAACAAACGTTGGTCTAAGCTAGGCACTCCCTCCCTCAACCCAAGGGGGTGGTTGCTTACTTATGAGACTGCAGTCTTGGGTAGCAGGAACAAAAATAAGACAAACTGTTCTGCATGGAGCTCCAGAATTATCGATATTTCATTATTTGGTTTGTTGAACTTACATTTTGAACCACTCTCGGGCAGAAGAGCAGAGTCACCATCCACTGTATCAAAGGAAGACCTGTAAGATGAAAATATTTAGATCAATAGCAATCTGGATAGTTTCCAAATTCCATAAGTAGTAAAGATGATTTACAGGTGTTGACCAAAAAAGATGCATCCTGAGCTACATTGGGACAAAAGCTATTTCTCATGCTATTTTTAGTTCTAAAACCTAGAGCAAGAGTACTTTTAAGTTGGCAACCTAAAAGAGAACACATTGCAAAAAATATACTTTACTTATAATATGAACTATTGTGTTTGCTCTCTGCCTCTTCTTGAAGGCTGTAAGCACAAAGGGATCAGAACCCAACATCCGCCAGAAAAGAAATAAAAACCCTCTCCATTACCCCGAGTCTACTCAAAATAATTAACTGAATAATCCTAAACAGCAATTCTAATTTGTGTAGATTGCAGGCACAGGTGGCAAAACATGCGCACCAAAGTGTATTCTTGGTTTTGCAGAGATATATGTGCAAGTATGTAATATCACGTGATTTTTAAGCAGCAACAATTTCCAAATGGTTTCTTATTTTATTTTTATTTTTTTAAAGATTTTTATTTATTTGAGAGAGAAAGAGAGTAAAAGAGATCTCAGAGGGAGAGGAAGAAGCAGACTCCCCACTGAGCAGTGAGCCTGACACAGGCTCCATCCTGGGATCCCAAGATTATAATCTGAGACGAAGTCAGATGCTTAACCGACTAAGTCACCCAGGCGCCGCACCCCCCTGCCCCACAAATGGTTTTTTAAAGCCATCTTCCTACTAACACTTAACCCAACCTAATACTCACACACCCCAAAATATATAATTAATTTTTAAATACATAAATGCGCCGATATTACTAATCTTACAGCTCACTAGAATAAGTAGATTAGCAACGTGACTTTTCTTCAATCTCCTTGCAAAGTACATGTAACCTGACATCCTCAAATGGAAAAAGGTAAATTCCTGGAGGCCAGCCCTAAGAGAAGTCAGACATCAGATGCTCCTCTCCATCCTGCAAGGCCCTCTAGGGTCCTGAAAAAGCTCAGATGAAACACCATGTCCTATGGTTAAAAATGAGACTTGTCAGCAGGCTAATGTAGCCCAGGTGTTTATTCAGCCAGCACGTTCACTTTGTCAGGAGGTGGGTGTTCTGGAATGGTCCTCATACAAGGCTGTGTACGTATTTACTGTCAGAACTCAAGGAAGTACTGTTCTGGAACCTTCTCACAATGCAATTAACTATGCATTGTGCATAGTGCATTGGGCAGAGCTAACTTCCACAAAATAATCATTGCAAATCTTAGGAAAAGACCCTCTGTGAAACCAGGCTGCCGGGTTACCGGTGTCTGAGCAAAGCTCTGGAGACATCCAACCAGTTTGATTCTTGAGGCTGAAGCTGAGATCTGTTTTGATTTCAGAATGACCCACGATCATAGGCAGTTTATCTGATTGTCTGTTCCAAGGGAAGTCTCAAAGCCTTCTAGGTGCTAGGATTTGTAGGTGTGGTTTGTGGATTTTAAAGAGAGGAAAGATACCGTAAGAAAGAAGGAAAAGAAGCAGAAGGTGGTTTTAGTAGCTTTGAACCTACATTGATTCTCAACAGAATATAGAATACTCACCTGGCGTCTCACTTCAGTCAGGAATAACTGTTAAGATACAGCTAACTGGTCACTGCTTTTAGACTTAGTAGCGCATTAATTCACTCTAGCCATCAGGGGAAAAGGATCATTTTCTCTTCTTTAAATAATTTATTTGTCTTAAAAAATGAATGGCAACATCAAGTAGGCATCCTTTGAATTTGTTTTATTAAAAAAAAAAAAAGGAAAGAAAAAAGTCTTGGTATCTCTCTTCGTCATGGTCAGACCCGCTGTCTGCAGTAGACAATGCGGGTAAGCCTATGATCATAATGATTTGTGAATTTACAAAGATTGCCTCTTTCTTCAGAGCAACTCAAAACGTTTTCTTTCCCATAGATTTGAAATAGGATTTGAAATCTCCTTGCCTTGTTGCAGAAATGCTTTGCCTTCTAATCTGATGTGACATGACTGGGTTCTGACTGAGGGACCAAGCAGTAGAAGGTAAGTTCATTCACCTGTTTCTCACTCCAATTATGCATCTCTGTTCTGAGACGCCAGGTGTTTGTCTATTCTGCAAGCAGGTTTATCGCCTGAAAATGAGCCCCCTCTTTCTAAAAAACTTACTTTCATAAATAAATTGTATTAAAAATACCAGGGCAAAAATAACTCTTTTTGGCTTCACTATATGCTTCATTATTTGTCCTTCCAATCAAGTCTTTTAGCCTCGGGATCTTAAAATTTGGAAGCAGCTTGGACTTCATATCGCTTTTCTATCAAAATCAACCTCTGAAAGTTAAATGGATATTTAAGAAGCTGCCAAGTGAAACAGAAATAATACGGTGCTTTGCAAGACCTACCTATGGATTAAAGGCTACCCACCCTCCACAATTTTAGTAATCATTTAAGTAAACCAAATACCCAAGCCTAAAAACTGCCTCTCTCTGCACCACTGCAATTCTCGAATTCCTTTCCTGGCCTTTCATGCAGATGCTCAGAAACAGGGTGGGGCTCCCTAGTCTTGCATGCAATGTTAAGGGAGTCTGTGCTGCAAAGAAAACTCAATTAATCGTTCATATTCCCATTTTTCAGTATCCTCCACAAATACCTTCAAAATAATCCTCTTCAGGAGGGCCACTATTTCTCACGTTAAGATTTAGATTAAAATCTTTGTGTCAAACCAAATGTTCTGTGCACAAGCATGGATGACAGGTATTGAAATGAAGGTGACAAGTCAAGGAAAAGGGAAAAACCTCCCTGAGGAAGAGAATGGAAGAGGAGACGTGCTGCTCTGTTTATGGATGTCTCTGCTAGAGCTTCCTTTCTTTTATTCTTATTATTGTTTTGGGGAGGGAGGATTGCAGGTAACAGTCCTTTTAGAGTCTACAAGTAAAATCCAACCCCGCTCAGCCGTTCTGGTTCCCTGACGAGTCAGCAGGCCACGCAGCAGTTCAGACAGTGTAGCCCCGAGGAAGGACTGTCTTTGGACACACCCATTTCACTAAAACTGAGTTATTTTTTAAAAAATCATCTTTATGCTACTTGGTGTCTGACCTCAGAACTTGCATCAAAAACTGCACCCTTCCACCTCCACAAAGACTGGGGCTCCAATGTGGAAGCACTCTCTTTTACTGATGAGCACAATTGGATTAGGGCTTATTTCTCCCTCCATGGGCAACTCCTGTTTCTTTATTTCTCTAGTCTGCATGTTATCAGCTTGACATTCCCTTCAGTGGCATATGACAAATCAAATTGGCCATCATTGCACTCATCAAAGGAGGATGTTTTCTATTTCCGAGGACTGTTTCCTCCACTCCTTTCACAATCATGGACACACCAAAAAAAAAAAAAAAGTCTTCTGCGGGGGGGGGTGGTTAAGAGATAATGAATGGATACAACTCACACTAAAGAAAGAAAAGCAGCTGATAAAGCCAAGGGCACAGTCTCAAAATGTGAATTTTAAATACCTAGTGCCTACACCTTAAATTTAAAGCATTCATTCAGAAATGCAGTTAGTAGCTTTGAAAAACTTTACCCCCCCCAAAAGAAAGAAGTACATTATTTTTCACATCTTTTTGCATGATTCAGCACTTTTAATACTAATTCCTGCCAAGAAGTTAAAATGTAAAAGGAATATTTTCTGGGTGCCTTAAAATCTCACACACTCTTTATAAGCACCTGCACTCCTGCTATTATAGGGGTATATCCAAAATCCGATGTGGGGTGGGGGGAGTCAATGGTTTGCTGCCCTGTCATCTACCCAGTGACCACCTCAGAGCAGCGCAATTTCCCTCTCTGGGATCTAAGTGGCTTCCGGGGCTAGAATGACCCACGGCAGCGACTTCGTCCTATCTCGGGCTCATCCTCCTAGCCAGGAACCACACACACACACACACACACACACACACAAATACATACACACCCAGGCAGGCACACTCCAATGCCCCTGTCCAACCCCCGTCAGCGGCAGCTACACGCTCCACCTGATGGTGTCTTTTCAACCTTTGTCAAGTATCTCAAGACAAGAATTTCCCAAAGCCCTTCCCCCAAATCCAGGCTTTAGAGGGAGCCCCCAACTCGCTGGGGGCAGCAAAAGGAGGCCGAGATGCAGAGAATCCTCGGAATCTCTCGCAAACTTAACCTGTGCATCGCACGGATCCGCGTCTGCATCCGAGGCCCCGCAAGTCCCCCCGCACTGTCCCCGCAGCATCCCACGCCCGTACTGCACACTCACCTGCGGGTAGGAGAGCCGCGCGCCACCGCGGTCTAGCCTCCCGTAGCGACCTCCGCCGGCTAGCCTCCGCGCTGGGTGTCGGCTGCACCCTTAAGGGTGGCGGGGATCGCCGGCCAGTTCCCGGCTGGGCGGCGGGACGCCGGGAGCCGGCGGGAGGAGCGCGCCCGGGCGGGTCCGCGCCGAGCCCGAGCGAGCGGGCGAGCGGGGCGGGAGGGGCCATTTGTAACCGAGCAGACGCTACCACCGCCCCTTACTCGCGGGGGGCGGGGGCGGGCGGTCAGGTGACGGCGGCCCACCCTCCGCCGCCGAGCCGGGTGGTTCCTGCCCAGGAGGAGCCCCCTGGCGCGCTCTGATTGGAACTCCCGCCGCAGTGGCTGGGGTGGGGGGCACGTGACAACCCGGCCCCGCGGCCCGGCGCGCCCCACCCCCGCTGGGCACCCCATCTTCCTCCTGGAAAAGCCGGGGGACACAGGAAGGCGGGGAAGCTCGCAGGGTGCGGGAGAGCCTACCAGCCCCTTTAGCCACAGCTCGGGGTGCTCCCGGCCGCTGAACCCGGGTAGGAAGGGCTCCCTGGCGGACAGCGGGCCTTCACTGTCCTCCTGCCTTGCCCTTGGCATCAGTACCCTCCCCCCACATCTCCAGGCACAGGCACTCTGTGTGTAGACCACCGCCACTTCATAGATGCCAGGGGCTCTTTAGGAGCGTGTTTTTGGTTTTGGTTTTGGTTTGTTTTTCTCTGCACACCGGCACGTTGTGCCAAAGAGAACCCAAGAAGATACACTGCAGACCCCGCCCAACTCCGAGGCCTGGGAGAGCCCCGACCACGCCCGGGGTTGTCTGATAGCTCCGGGATTAGGTCGCAGGGAGCCTGCTTCCTCCCGGGAAGGAGGGGGCGCCGCAGGAGCTGCAAGTTTCCGACCCTCCCCTGGAAGCACGCTGTTGGGTGGAGGAGGGAAAGGGAAGCCATCGGGGTACAAATCCTGCTCCCAACCTCCGGGAGCATGTTGCTGATGATAAAGGTTAAATTAAAACTACTAAGCTAGTGGTGCCGGCAGGGACGCGCCTCCTGGTCTCGGAAAGCCCGGCTATTAATCATCCAAAACGAGCGTTGCTTTTCTCACGTGGGAGAATGGGTCCGTAGGAGACCCCCGCCCCCGGAGTTGTGGTCCGGAAGAACGGATGGATTCCGCAGCCTCTTTCCCCACCTCCCCGTAGCCCTGCACCACCCTGGAAGGCAGGAATTCCGAGAAAATGCGGTGTCACGTTCACCACTGTGCCCGCGGACGCGTCTGCGCCAGCTCTAGCAACACGTGGGGACCGCGAATCTGGGCATCTGCTCTCCACTTGGGTGGTTATGTGGATATACTTATATGATTATTTATTATAACCAGATTTAAATGAAAAGTCTATTTCTGCACTGGATTCTTTCAAACTTTTGTCCAAGGTAGTTTCGTACTCGGTTTGGGCGGGGACGCGGGCGAGGTCGCCGCCTCGCCCTTCACTCAGCTGAATCAAGGGGACCTCGGGGAGGAAGACGGAGGCCCTAGGTCCCTGGATGCTCCAGCCCCTGTCCCCTACTTCGGTCAGCCCGGCAACACGTCTGTCGCCCCTGAGGGCCTTTCCAACCAGAATGTGACTCTCAGTATGGAAGTCAGGGGACCTTGACCCACTGGTACCTGGGTTTCGCTGGGCGCGGGACAATTATCAGGCAGGTTTACCCGAAAGGGGGGTTTAGCTGTAAAGCTTCTGGTGCAAATGCTGTACAGAGAACCTCCGAGGAAGCCGAGAATTTGACCAATGTAAACTGGGGGGGGGGGGGGGGCGCAAAAGCATCACATATGAGAAGAAACTACGTGTACCCCTAAGTCCCCGCCTCCAACTTCTCCAGACCGCAAAGGCTGAGGAAGTCTTATCAGTAAAGTGTTAAATCCATCAGGAGGAAAAAATGCTCGGTTAAAAAAAAAAAAAAATTTAAAAAGCGCCTCTTTAATAAGAAAGTGGGTAAGTTTTCCATTTCCAGGTGTTAATCCTGGTGGTGCCGCCGCGTTAAAAATGGGGGGTTGACTGTGACAAGAGAATACCAGCACACGGGATTCAGAATTTTGACAATTAAAAATAGCTCCCCCCCCCCCCCCCCCCCGCGCACACACCCCAAACAGCTACTCCAGCAGGGACTGGGGACCAGGAGGCTGTAATCCGGGGTAGGCGGCGGGGCCACTTGTTGCGGCACTGCCAGAAAAGAGAATTCTCAAGAGGATCTGGAGAAGGTTCAGAGTTAAAAATCCCTTCTCCGCGATGCAGATGCTCCAGACGCCTAGGCAGGCGGCAAGCACTGACTCAGTGCCTCGAGATTTTTTTTTTTTCCCCGCTTGAACTCTGACCATCTTCGGACTGACCAATGCTTTGTCTTCTGGGAATTACTGTGTGTTAGATGCATTACACACACACACACACACACACACACACACGTCGTCCCACGTTGGGGGAGATGTGGGGCCCAGGTGCCTCAGACTTTCATGGGCTCTGCCCTTGAGAAGCAGAGCAAGGTGGATGGCCTCCATGTAGCTGCTGCCCTAGGACAGGTAACTCGGAGAAGCCCTTCTTCGGCTGCTTGGAAGTGAGGCGTGGAGAGCTGAGGACGGAGGCCCCGGGGTGGCCCAGGTGCACACACAGCGCTGGCTGCAATGAAGTGCAGAAGTGTCGGCAGGAAGATACTGCATACGGGCAGGAGGGTCCTCAGGATTTCGAGTGTATCGTCTACCGGGTCACGCTCTGTTGAGAAAATGCGCGCTACCCGTGAAGGGAACAGGGGCGACCGCCAAGTGTCGGTGCAGCGCCGACCCGCCTGCCTTGGGAGGAGGACGCGTGGCTTGTCTATGTTCCGCTCGCGGCAGTCTCGAGGGCGCCGGGCAGCCGCCGCTTTTTAAACCCTGGCGGCCGCGGAGGCTTTGCCTTCAGCGTCCTCCGGTGGCACCGTCTGGGGTTTGAAAAGCCGAGCACACGAGCAACTTGCTGTGGGTTTGGAGTAACCACATCTTAGGATTGTGAAAAGCTGCCTCGTGAGGACTTGGGGTCGGAGAGGGGAACAGAGTTTAAAAAAAAAAAAACAAAAAAACAAGAAAATTTAAATTACATGAACCTGGTAGAACTGACCCGACCTTTTAAAAGCCTGCTAGGAATTTGGAGGTGTTTGGGGGTAGGAACTGGGAAGGGGTTAATACTAGGTTTAGGACCACTACGGGAAATGCCCAGTTTAAAAGATTGCCGGCTCTCCGGCTGCGCTCTTGGGAGCTCAACCCAAATGGAGGCGCCGCTGGGTTCGCGGTCACCTTCTCGCATTATGACACCTGGTGTTGCCCTGCGACTCCCACGTCCCCGCGGCCGAAGCCCTATTGGAACCAGCAAAGTCTCTGCCCGCCCCTGCCCCTTTAAGTGGACCTTTTTTCCTTTCCCTTTCATCCTGAGGATACGTTGACGCCGGCAAGGACCGCAGTGCGACCGGAGGGTACTTCGCCGCCCCCCCGCTGCTTCCTCTGCGCTGGGCGCCCATTGCGGGGCTGCTGCGGCAGCGGGGCCACAGCCTGCCAGTGCCTCCCGCCTCCTCCCCCGCAGCCACACCTCAGTCGCGTACCACCCGGTCTCCCCGCAGGGCAGCCTTCCCAACACCGCGCGCTCCCGGCGCCAGCCCCGCTAGGGGCTGGTGGAAGCCCGGACCATGTGCCTGCGTCCGTGTGCCGGCATAAGGGAGCGCATACGACGGCGACCTGCGACCGCTCCAAAGCCCCCAGCCCGGGGTCCACCCACGTGGAGCCCGCCGGCCCCGCCAGTCCCCCTAGCTCGACTATGGGTGCAGCTCCCTCAAAGCCCCACGGCACTCTCGTTGATCACTGTCCATCCCAGTCTTTCCCCCTTGTCCGGGTTTGGAAGCCCCTTGGTCCTCCGCCCGCAACCTCGGCCGTTCCCGGACAAAGCAGCCGGGCTTTCCGCACCGGAGCCGAGAGGGGGCCCAGACACCGCGGAGCAGACCCGCGCGGAGAGCGCCTCCAGGCGCGGAGCCTGGGTGCTGTCCCCGCCCCTGGCCTGCCCGCGGGGTGCCGGGCGGGGACTACGGGGGCCGACTGTGCGGTGCAGGCACCCCACCCGCCGTTCCTCTGGCGCGGACACCCGGCCGCGGTGGCGCTGCAGGATGGAGGCCCCGCGGCACCGGTTCATCCACACCCACGTGCCCCTCGTGTGCGCGCCCCCGGCCTGCAGACGCTACCCAGCTGGCGCCACCGAGATTTCCGGGCGGCCCCACCCTCCCGGGCCTCCGCGCTGCTCTCCAGGCATTCGGAGTCTCCTTGGCGTCTCTGCAGCAGCATCCAAGACCAGGAGCCGCCCCCGAGAGCCAGGCTGCTCAGCAAGCCTGCGGGCCGCTGCTCAGAGGCCGCACCTCCCGCCCCCTCCCCGCCCCCGGCCCGCGTTCACCTTTTCCCGCAGGCGGTGGGGTTCAGTCACTGCCCCCGGACAGCTCAGCCGCCGCCCACCGCCTCCCGGAGGATGCAGCAGGAGGGCGTTCCTGAGGCGCCAGCACCCTTCTTAAACCCTTCCCTGGCTTTCAGCATTACCTTCATCAGCCGGCCACCTTCCTTGACAGTGACAGAGGCATAGCTTTCCGTCTCCTTTATTTCTCACGTTCATACCAGTGCCCACCTACACACACACACACACACACACACGCACACGCGCACACACACCTGAACACCGCGAGGCCAGGGCCAGTAACCTGCCTCTGGAACTCCTAATTCCAACACTCCGCAGCGCACATCACCTGCTGACAGCAAGGTGAGGCAGCGTCAACTTAGGAGCCGGGTTTCTTAAAATTTATGAAACAGCTTTCTGGCCTTGGGCAGTGCATTTTAAGAGGATTGTACTTAAAAAAAAAAATAATAATAACAACCCTAATAGTGGATGCTGCAGCAGAGACGCACGTTTAAAATAATATTAAAGTATGTTGAGATGATCGTAGGTTCACATGCCGCTGTTTGGAAAGGATGCGGAGAGTTCCTGTCCACCCTTAACCCAGTTTTCCATTAATGGTAACAGTTCCCAAAACTATAGCACAATATCGCAGCCCAAGTATTGACATTGATCCAACAATATTATTTAGATTTCCCCAGTTTCTCTTGTACTCATCTGTGTGTGTATTTAGTTCTATAGAATTTTATCAAATGTGTAGGTATGCATCACCACCTTCAAGATACAGAACTGTTCCATCACCGCGTAATTCCTCTTGTTGCCTTTTATAACCCCACATGCTTGGTGGGGGGAGGGAGGGCTGACGACCATTAACCTGTTTTTCTATAATTTTGTCATTTAAAGAACGTTATATGAATGGAATTATAAAGCAGTGTAGTCTCTTTAGACTGGCTTTGTATTTTTTATTTTTTTAAAGAGTTTATTTATTTGAGAGAGAGACAGACAGCATGAGCAGGGGCGGAGCATAGAGAGAGGGAGAGAGAGAGAGGGACAAGTAGACTCCTGGCTGTGCTAGGAGCCCTACCTGGGGCTCAATCCCGGGAACCTGAGATCATGACCTGAGCTGAAGTCAGTCACTTAAGCGACTGTGCCAACCAGGGGCCCCTGATTTGGCTTTGTTCACTCAGCAAAATTCCTTTGAAATTTGTCCAAGTCCTTATGTGTATCAATAGTTCATTCTTTTTGTTGGCTGGATAGTATGCCACCCTATGATGGTACTACAAATGTAAATAGTTTCACCATTCACTGGCTGAAGGATGTCTGTCTGGGTTGTTTCCAGATTTTGGCTGTTACAAATAATGCTACTATGAACATTTGTGTACAAGTTTTTGTGTAAATGTAACTTTTCATTTCTCTGGAATAAATGCCTAAGAGGGCAATTGCTGGGTCATACAGTAAGCACATTTTCAGTTTTCTGCCATTCTCTTTCCCAGAGTGCCTGGACAATTTTACATCCAGTTTCTCCTCTCCACAGCATTTGGTATTTTCACTATTTTTTTATTTATTTTTAGTGATTTTGATAGGTGTAGCAACATCTCCTTGTGGTTTTAATGCACATTTCCTTGATGGCTAATGATATAGAATATCGTTCCATATGCTTATTTACCATCTTTATACCCTTTTTGTGAAATGTTTCTTCACATATTTTGCCCATTTTCTAAATAGAGGTTGTTGTTTTGACTTTTACTTTAAAGCTTTGAGAGTTCTTTTTTTTAAACCACTTTATTGAAATTTGATTGACATACAAAAATGGTACATATTTAAGGTATACAATTAATAAATTTGGAGATGAGTATATATTTGTGAAACTATCACCACCTTTGCAATAAATATTTCCATCACCTTCAAAAGTTTCCTCCCACCCTCTTTATTATTTTTTTAATTTTATTTTTTCAGTGTTGAAAGATTTATTATTTATGCACCACACCCAGTACTCCACGCACTATGTGCCTTCCTTAATACCCACCTCCAGACTCACCCATTCCCCCCCCCCGCTTCCAAAACCCTGTTTGTTTCTCAGAGTCCATAGTCTCTCATGCTTCATCTCCCCCTCTGATTCCCCCAATTCACTTTTCCTTTCCTTCTCCTAATGTCCTCCATGTTATTCCTTATGCTCCACAAGTAAGTGAAACCATATGATAATTGATTTTCTCTTATTTAACTCAGCATAATCTCTTCTAGTCCCGTCCATACTGATACAAAAGTTGGGTATTCATCCTTTCTGATGGCGGCATAATATTCCATTGTATATATGGACCACATCTTCCTTATCCATTCGTCTGTTGAAGGACATCTTGGCTCTTTCCACAGTTTGGCGACAGTGGCCATTGCTGCTATGAACATTGGGGTACAGATGGCCCTTCTTTTCACTATATCTGTATCTTTGGGGTAAATACCCAGTAGTACAATTGCAGGGTCATAGAGAAGCTCTCTTTTTAATTTCTTAAAGACTCTCACTGTTTTCCAAAGTGGCTGTACCAACTTGCATTCCCACCAACAGTGTAAGAGGGTTCTCTTTTCTCCACATCCTCTCCAACACACGTTGTTTACTGTCTTGTTAATTTTGGCCATTCTAACTGGTGTAAGGTGGTATCTCAATGTGGTTTTGATTTGAATCTCCCTGATGGCTAGTGATGATTAACATTTTTTCATGTGTCTGATAGCCATTTGTATGTCTTCATTGGAGAAGTGTCTGTTCATGTCTTCTGCCCATTTTTTGATGTGTTCTTTATTACTTATATCATGTGCAATAAAAACACTTTATATCAAATCTACCCTCTCAGCAAAATTTTAAGTATAAAATGCAGTATTGTTAACTATAGGTGATATGCTGTACAGTACATCTCTAGGACTTACTCATCTTGCAGAAATGAGACTTTATACCCTTTGATCTCCCTATTTCCTTCTTCCACCAGACCCTAACAACTACCATTACACTCTCCACTTCTATGAGTTTGACTCAGTGAGTGATAGCAGGTGTATTTTTTATTATGTGTCTGGCTTATTTCATTCAGCATAATGGTTTTCAGGTTCATCCACGTTGTCATAAATGCCAGGGTTTCCTTCTTTAAGGCTGAATAATATTCCATTATGTGTGTACACATACACACACAACACATATATACATCTCTCTATATATACATATATAACCTACATACTTATAAATGTATGTGTATAAAAGCCATTGTATTTATATACATATATATATACACACACATGTGTGTGTGTGTGTGTGTGTGTGTATTATATCTCATATGTTTATCCATTCCATCTGTGGACATTTAGGTTGCTTCAGTGTGCTGGCTATTGAGAAAAATGCTGCAATGAATGTGGGAGTGCAGATAACTCTTTCTTCAAGATCCTGATTTCAGTTCCCCTGGATATATGAGATGGTTGGTTCAATGTGGCAGTCTTATTTTTAGGGTTTTTTAAGACCCACCACACTGTTTTCCATAGTGGCTGCTCCAGTTTATATTCCCACCAACAGTGCATAAGTATTCCATTTTCTCCACATCCTGGCCAATGCTTGCTATCTTTTTTTTCCCTTTTAATAATAGCTATCCTAACAGGTGTGAGATGATATCTTTTTGCAACCTTGATTTATATTTCCTTGATGATTAATGAGGTTAAACACCTTCTTATATGCCTTCTTTTGAGAATGTCTGTTCAATTCCTGTGACCATATTTAATAGGCCTGTTTGTTGTTGCTGCTGTTTTGCTATTGAGTTGTAGGAGTTCCTTATATTTTGGATATTTACCCTTTACAGAAATATATTTTGCAAATATGTCTCCCATTCTGTAGGTTGTCCTTTCATTTTGTTGATTTTTTCCTTTATTGTGCAGATCTTTAGTTTGATACAGTCTTATTGTCTGTTTTTGCTTTTGTTACCACATCCAAGAAATCATTGCCAAGACTACTGTCAAGAAGCTTATTCCCTATGTTTTCTTTTAGGAATTTGATGGGTTTGGGCCTTATGTTTAAATTTTTTATCTCTTCTTTAAAAAAAGATTTTATTTATTTATTTGAGAGATAAAAAGAGCACAAGTGGGGGACAGGGCAGAGGGACAGGGACAAGCACACACACACACACACACACACTCTGCTGAGTGTTGAGATGAACATTGAGCTTAACCCCAGGACCTGAGCCAAAATCAAGAGTTGGAAGCTTAACCAACTTAGTCACCAAAGTACCCCCAATTTTTAATACTTTTGAGTTAAATTTTGTGTATGGTATAAGAAAAGGGTCCAGCTTCATTCTTTGATTTTGAATATCCAGTTTTCCCAACACCATTTATTTGAGAAACTTTTCTTCCCCTATTGTGTATTCTTGGCACCTTTGTCAAAGATTGGTTGACCATATATATGGGGCTATTTCTTGTATCTCTATTCTGTTCTGTTGGCCTGTATATCTGTTTTATGCCAGTACTATATTATTTTGATTACTGTAGCTTTCTAATATATTTTGAAGTCAGGAATATGATGTCTCTGGCTTTGTTCTTCTTCTTTGTTTTTTAAGGTTTTATTTATTTGTTTATTTATTTTAAAGATTTTATTTATTTATTTGACATACAGAGATCACAAGTAGGCAGAAAGAGAGGGGGAAGAAGGCTCCCCACTGAGCAGATGCGGGGCTCGATCCCAGGACCCTGGGATCATGACCTGAGCCAAAGACAGAGGCTTTAACCCACTGAGCCACCCAGCCGCCCCTAAGATTTTATTTATTTGACAGAGAGAGAGAGAGAGAGAGAGAGCACAAGCAGGGGGAGTAGCAGGTAGAGGGAGAAGCAGACTCCCCACAGAGTAGGGATCCTGATGTGAGGCTCAATCCCAGGACCCTGGGATCATGACCCGAGCTGAAGGCAGTCGCTTATCCAACTGAGCCACCCAGGTGCCCCAGCTTTGTTCTTCTTAACCAAATTTCTTTGGCTAGTCAGGATTCTCTGTGGTTTCTTATGGATTTTAGGATTGATTTTTTCTTTTCTATAAAGAATGGTATTGGAATTTTGATAAAGGCTGTATTGAATCTATAGTTTCTTTGGGTAGTATAGACATTTTAACAATATAAATTCTTCCAATCTTTGAACATGTGAACACATTTATTTGTGTCTACTTCAATTTCTTACATCAGTATTTTATACTTTTCTATGTAAAAATCTTTAACCTCCGTTGCAAAGTTTATTTCTAAGTATTTCCTGCTATTATGCATGGGATAGTTTTCTTAATTTTCTTTTTGAATGGTTGTTAGCATCCAGAAATACAACTCATTTTTGTGTGTTGATTTTGTACTGTGAAACGTTACTAAATGCATTTATTAGTTCTAACAGTTTTTTAGGGGGAGGGAGAATCTTTAGGGTTTTCTATATATAAGATCATGTCATCTACAAACAGACACAATTTTACTTCTTCCTTTCTAATCTGAATGCCTTTTATTTCTTTTTCTCGCCTAATATCTCTGGCTAGGACTTCCAACACTATGGTAAGTGGAAGTATTAAGAGTGGGCATCTTCGCCTTGTTACAGATCTTAGAGGGAAAACTTTCCATTTTTCACCATTAGATATGGAGTTAACTGTGAGCTTTTCATATATGGCCTTTATCGTGTTGAGGTATGGTCCTTCTGTATCTAATCTGTCGAGAGTTTTCATCACGAGAGGGTGTTGAATTTTGTCAAATGCTTTTCCACAGATAATCATGTGATTTTTATTCTTCATGCTGCTCATGTGGTGTATCACATTGATTGATTCCTATATGTTGCATCACTCTTGCATTCCAGGGACAAATCCACTTGATCATATATGATCTTTTCAATACGATATTTAATTTAGCTTGCTAATATTTTCTTAAGGATTTTGCATCATTTTTATCAGAGATACTGGCCTGTAGTTTTCTTTTCTTGTGGTGTCTTTGCCTGACCTTGATATCAAGGTGACACTGTCCTCATAAGACTAATTTGGAAGTGTTCCCTTTTCTATTTTTGGAAGAATTTTAAAAGGATTGGTGATTCTTCCTTAAATGTTTGGTTGAGTTGACCTGTGAAGTTATTTGGTCCTGACATTTTCTTTGTTGGGAAATTTCTGATTAGTGATTCAATCTCTTTATTTGTTATTGGTCTGTTCAGGCTTTCTGTTTCTTCATGATTCCATGTTGATAGGATGTGTATTTCTAGGAATTAATACATTTCTTCTATGTTGTCCACTTCATTGCCATATGGTTGCTCATAATGGTCCTTTATGATCTTTTCTATTTTTGTGGCTCTATTGAAACATCTCCTGTCTCACCTCTGACTTTACTTTTGTGAGTCTTTTTTCTTAGTTTAGCTAAGGGTTTATCAATATTGTTTGTCTTTTCAAAAACCAATTCTTAGCTTTGTTGATTTTTCTCTATTACATTTATTTTTGTTTTAACCTTTGTTATTTTCTTCCTTCTGCTAACTTTGGGCTTAATTTGTTCTTTTCCTAGTTCATTGAGGTATAAAGTTGGGTTGTTTGAGATCTTTCTTCTTTTTTAATGTAGGCATTCATTGCTATAAATTTCCATCTTTGTGCTGCTTTTGCTGTATCTTATAAGTTTGAGTTTGTTATGTTCTCATTTTCATTTGTGTGAGGTATTTTTGTATTACCTGTAAAGTCCCTGTTTCTGTAGATTGTCTTTGTTTCTTTATGATCTATATTAATTTTGGGTTCTCTCTTTGCTTTTAGGATCCCTTTTAATATTTCTTGCAGGGCTGAATTAGTGATCACAAATTCTTTTAGTTTCTGTTTGTCCTGGAAGCTCTTTATATCTACTTCCATTCTGAATGAGAGCCTTGTGGGATAAAATATTCTTAGCTACATGTTTTTCTGATTTAGTACCCTGAATATATCATGCCACTTCTTTCTGGCCTGCCAGGTCTCTACTGGATGGGTCTGTTGCCAGTCTAATGTTCCTACCACTGTAGGTTAAGGAGTCCTTGTCTTGAGCTGCTTTCAGGATTTTCTCTTTATCTCTGGGTTTTGCAAGCTTCATTATTATATGTCAGGGTGTTGGTTTATTTTTATTGATTTTGAGGGGGGTTCTCTCTATTTCTTGGACTTGAATACTTGTTTCCTTTCCCAGATTAGGGAAGTTCTCAGCTATGATTTACTCAAATATATCTTCTGTCACTCTCTTTCTTCTTCCTCTGGGACCCCAATAGTTCTAATATTGTGTCATTTAATGGTGTTGCTGATTTCTTGAAGCCCCCTTTCATGGTCTATTAGTTGTATTTCTTTCTTTTCCTCAGCTTCCTTCCTTTCCAGAATCTTGTCTTCTATGTCACTGGCTCTCTTCTGCCTCATTTACCCTAGCTGTTAGAACATCCATTTTATTTTTTTTTTTTATTTTTTAAAGATTTTATTTATTTATTTGACAGAGAGAGAGAGAGAGATCACAAGTAGGCAGAGAGGCAGGCAGAGAAAGGGGAAGCAGGCTCCCTGCTGGGCAGAGAGCCCGATGTAGGGCTCGATCCCAGGACTCTGAGATCATCACCTGAGCTGAAGGCAGAGGCTTAAACCACTGAGCCACCCAGGTGCCCCTAGAGCATCCATTTTAGACTGCATCTCAGTAAAGCATTTTTAATTTCAACCTGGTTAGATTTTACTTCTGCAAAGAGATTCTGTAATGTCTGTTATGCTTTTCTCAACCCAAGCTAGTAACTTTATAATCATTATCCTGAATTTCAGCTCTGACATTTTACTTACATCCATATCAGTTAGATCTGTGGCAGAGTATAACCTCGGGTTCTTTCTTTTGTTGTGAGTTCCTCCTTCTAGTTATTTTTCCCAGAGAAGAATGGATGAATGAGAGAACAAAATAAAAAATATCCACCACAACCCAAGCAAAATACACACTAGATGAATCCAAAAAGGTCAGAAACCAAAAAAGAAAAAAAAAAAAAAGGGAGAGAATATAATCCTCTGAGTGGACAAAACAGAGTGATCCACTTGATCCTGGGTGTATTTTGGTCTTTTTATTAGAAGACACTAAATCCCAAAATTGTAAAGAAAGCAAAACTTATATATAAACAAAAATAAAATGTGAAAGGAAGTAAAAAGTGAAGAATATATCTATAAAATATAAATGTAAAGATAAAAGTTTAAAAAAGGACTTAAAAACAGATTTGATAAAATAAGAAACAGTTTGAAAAGGAAAAAAAGGAAAATATTACCAGAAAAATGAAAGAATCATGAGAGAAAACCCCTCAAATTCTATATACTATTTTCCCCTAGCCTTGGAGTTTTGCAGTTCTGTGTGCTCCATAAACTTGATATTTACCTGATGTTCCAGCTGGTCTTCTGGGGAAGGGGTCTGTTGCACTGATTCTCAAGTGTGTTTGACTGGGCCAGTTGCACTGTCATCTGCCAGGGGTCTGGGCTCATTGTAAGCTGCGTCTGGTTGTTCTACGTGGCTTTTGTTCCCTGAAGGGTTTCTGTTCTACTTTTAAAGGATAAAAATAAAATGGCCCACAGGATCTCCAGCCCAGGAGCTAAAAGATTGCAGCCTCTTCTCTTTAGTAAACCCTCAGGGAAAATGAGTCTTCATGTTCCGTTCGCATGCACCAAACTCTGCAGACTCCTGTGGTGTGCATCTACACCAACCCTCCCAGGGGAGGGAGGAGGGTCACTAGGGGTCAGTCACTTGCAAGGCCCCTGCAGGGAGAGTGGTCACCTGATCCCGCATGCACCCACCTTGCCCTTCTTGGGGGAAGGTGGACAGTTGTCCCATTTCTGCCCCTTACAGGTACCCCCCCCCACCACACACAGAGAGTGGTCACCCATCCTGCCACAGTTTGCAGTTTATGGCAAACTGAGCTCAGAGCCCACTCCCAGGCTTGCTGATCATAGCCATTTTCCTGCTCCAACATTTGAGAACCCTGCTGGCTCAGGCACCCCCATTCCTTCTGTGAGCCCAGGGATCTTGAGATCACACTGTTTCACCAAGGATTCTGCCCCACTTTGCCACCTGAGTGCCTTTCAGGCAGGGACCTTCCTTACTGGAGTAGACTTCTAAAAGTTCTGATTTTGCATTCTGGGACTGTATCACTTTCTGGTAATCAGCTTATGGAGGCTCCTTTACCCTACCATTTATCCTCTGATATATCCCATCAGATTTACTTCTCTGAACCCCCTAGTGGTCAGTTTTCTTTGTGGAATTCTAGCAATTCTTCTCTTACATCTCAGTTAGAATTCATAGGTGTTCAGAATTATTTGATACATATCTAGCTAAATTCAAGGGACAAGATGAAATGAGGTCCTTTCCTCTTCTGCCATCTTGCCTCCTTCTCTGACATATTTTTAAAATTCCCTTTTGAGTTCTCCTTTGACCCAATGATTGCTCAATAATATGCTGTTTAATTTCCATGTAAATATGACTTTTCCTTTTTTCTGTTTTTGTTATTGATTTCTACTTTTATTCCATTGTGTTTAGAAACTGTACTTAGAGTGATTTCAATTTTCTTAAATTTGTTAAGACTTATTTTATGACCCAGGTGACCTACTCTGGAGAATGTCCTGTGTGTGCTTGGGAAGAATATTTTGTATATGGATGGTAGGTTCATTTAGTCTATAGTTTGTCCAAGTTGGCTGTTTCCTTATTGATTTTCTGTCTGGATGACCTATCCATTATTGAAAGTGGGAGACTAAAATTTCCTAACATTGTTATATTGTTGTCTAATTATTCCTTCAGATCTGCCAATATTTGATTTATATATTTAAAGTACTCTAATGTTGGCTGCATTTATACTTATAATTGTTATATAATCCTGTAGAATTTATCCTTGTATCATTATGTAATGAGCATCCTTGTCTCTTGTGACAGTTTTTGACATAAAGTCTTTTTTTTTTTAAAGATTTTATTTATTTGTTTGACAGACAGAGATCACAAGTAGGCAGAGAGGCAGGCAGAGAGAGAGGAGAAGCAGGGTTCCCACTGAGCAGAGAGCCCGATGTGGGGCTCGATCCCAGGACCCTGGGATCATGACCCAAGGCGAAGGCAGAGGCTTAACCCACTGAGCCACCCAGGCACCCCCATAAAGTCTTTTTCTATCTGATATAAGTATAGACAGTCTGGCTCTCTTTTGGGTATCATTTGCACAGAATATCATTTTCTATCACTTCACTTCCAACCTATGTATGTCCTCAAATCTAAGACAAATCTCTTATAAACAGCATATAGTTGGGTTTTGTGTTTTATCCATTCAGTCACTCTATATCTTTTGATTGGTGAGTTTAATCCATTTACACTTAACATAATTATTTATAGGTAAAGACTACTGTCATTTTGTTCACTTGGTGGGAGGATCTGTTTTATAGTCCATTGTTCCTCTATTCCTTTCTTGCTGTCTTTGTGATTTGACATTTTGTGCGTTTTTGTTTTGTATGTGTATGTGTTTTGTAGTAACATACTTTGATTCTTTTCTCTTTATTTTTTTAATTTCCCTAGGTTTTTCTGTTTTAATTGCCATGAAGACTGAATAAGAGTTCTTATTTTACCAGTCTATTTAAACTAATAACAATGTATATTCAACTGCATTAAAAACTACACTTTTACTAGCCCCTTCTTTATTTTATTTATTTCGGAATATACTTATTTTTCATTGTATATCCATTTATAAATTTTTGTGGTTCTAGTTATTCTTAACGCTTTTGTCTTTCAACTTTCATACGAAGATTAAAAGTTACTTATGCACCATCATTATCATATTACTTTATATTTTTGTATATATTTACCTTTACCTGTGAAATTTATGCTTTCATGTTATTTTTAGCATCCTTTTATTTCAGCTTACCATAGTGATGAATTCTTTCAGTTTTATTAATCTGGGAAAGACTTTATCTCTCCTCCATTTTAATTTTTTGTTATTTATTTATTTGTTTCAAGTTTTTATTTAATTTGTAGCTAATTAACATATAGTGGAATATCAGTCTTAGAAGTAGAATTTAGTGATTCATCACTTACATATAATACCTAGTGCTCATCACAGCAAGTGCCCTCCTTAATATCCACCACCTATTTAGACAGACCATCCCCTGCTTACCTTTCCTCCATAAACCCTGTTTCTACACAATCATTAAGAGTCCCTTATAGTTTGCCTCCCTCTTTTTTTTCTTCCTCTATGTTCATCTGTTTTCTTTCTCAAATCTCACAAGAGTAAAAGCATATGGTATTTGTCTTTCTCTGACTGACTTATTTTGATTAGCATAATACACTCTAGTTCCATCCACATCCTTGCAGAAGGCAAGATTACATTTTTTGATGGCTGAATAATATTCCATCGTACCATATATATATAATCACATCTTCTTTATCCATTTATCAGTCAATGACCATTTGTATTCTTTCCATAATTTGGCTATTTTTGATAATGCTGCTATAAATGTCGGAGTGCATGTGCCCTGTGAATCATTATGTTTTATCCTTTGGGTAAATACCTAGTATTGCAATTGCTAGATCATAAAGTAGTTCTATTTTTAACTTCTTTAAGAACCTACACAGTGTTTTCCAGAGTAACCGCACAAGTTTGCATTCCCATCAACAGTGTAAAATGGTTCCCCTCTCTATATCCTCACCAACATCTGTTGTTTACTGTGTTATTCTGCAAGGTGTGATGCACTCTCTCATCATAGTTTTAATTTGTATTTCCCTGATGACACGTGGTGTTGAGAATCTTTTCATGTGTCTGGTAGCCATCTGGATATCTTTGGAAAATTGTCCATTCACATCTTCAGCCCATTTTTTAGCTGGAGTATTTGTATTTGGGGTGTTGAGTTTAATAAATTCATAATAGATTTTGGACTAACCCCTTATCAGTATGTCATTTCCAAATCTCTTCTCCCATTCTCTGGGTTGCCTTTTAGTTATGTTGACTGTCTACTGTGCTGTGCAAAAGCTTTGCATTTTGATGAAGTCCCAGTAGTTAATTTTTGCTTTTGTTTCTCTTTCCTTTGGAGATGTGTCTAGCAAGCAGTTGCTGCAACTGAGGTCAAAGAGGTTGCTGCCTGTGTTATCCTCTAGGATTTTAATGGTTTTCTTTCTCACATTTAGGTCTTTCATCATTTTGAGTTTATTTTTGTGTAAGGTGTAAGAAAGTGGTCCAGTTTCATTTTTCTGCATGTGGCTGTCCAGTTTTCCCAACAAGATTTGTTGAAGAGACTGTCTTTTTTCCATTGGATAGTCTTTCCTGCTTTATCAAAAATTAGTTGACCATAGAGTTGTGGGTCTATCTCTGAGTTCTCTCTTCTGTTCCATTGATCTATGTATCTGTTTTTGTACCAACCATATTGTCTTGATGATTACAGCTTTGTAACACAGCTTGAAATCTGGAATTGTGATTCCACCAGCTTTGGTTTTCTTACTAAGCATTCCTTTGGCTCTTTGGGGTCTTATCTGATTCTATACAAATTTTAGGGTTCATTGTCCCAGCTCTGTGAAAAATGTTAATGGTATTTTGAAAAGAATTCTTTGAATGTGTAGATTGCTTTGGATAGCATAGACATGTTAAGAATATTTGTTCTTCTAATCCATGAGCATGTCATGTTTTTCCATTTCTTTGTGTTCCTCAATTTCTATCATAAGTGTTCTACAGTTTACAGAAAACAGATCTTTAACCTCTTTGGTCAAAAAAAAAAAAAAAAAGCTGGCATCCAGGTTGGCTGCCTTCGGCAGGTGTCTCTTTCCCTATGCTAATGAACAAGGCAGCATAATGGCACATACCAGTTCTTTTGTCCCCTAAGAGGTAGTGTTACCTCTTCCAAATATGCTCCCAGAAGGGGAACTGTCTTTCCATGTTTGACTGAGGGGATATTTGGAGCATGCTGTCCACTTTCAGGCCTCTGCCCTCCTCCACAGGAGCATCACTGTTCATGCCAGTCTCCACCCAGGCACAGTGCAGGCTCTAAAACTTCAGTCTTGAAACTCCCCTGGTTGTAAAAACTGACAATAATCAACCTCTTTCATTTTTCCAGCCATTGGTTTTGGGGGAAGTTTTCTTGTGCAATCCCCTGTGCACTGTTCTCTCTCTCTCTCTCTTTCTCCTCCTTCTTTCTGTGATCAGGGCTCTCTCCCCTCCCATGATTCTTTTCTCCTCCAAATCATGCATCCACACCTCCTATCTTTGATGTGGCCTCTTTTTTTCCCTCTAGTTGTGCAGTTTATTTTCCAGTCCTCAGACTGATTTCTTGGATATTAAGAATGATTTGATATTTATCTAGCTGTATTCAAGGGGCAACACAAGCATAGGGTCCCCTACCTATAACTTCATCATCTTAAATCCTCCTTCTCCTTCACTTTTTAGAGGACAGTTGTGCTGGGTATAACATTCTTGGTTGGCTGCCCCCCCCCCCCACACCTTCAGGACTTTGCATTTATTATCCCACTTTTTCCCAGTTTACAGATTTGTTCTGGGGAATCCATTTATAATTGTATTATGGGGGGTTCCCTTGTATATGACAAATCACTTTTCTTTTGTTGCTCTAAATATTCTGCCTTTAAATTTGACTTCTAACAATTTAAGTATAATGTGTCTTTGTGTAGACAACTTTAGAGTCAATATTTTTGAAGTTATTCAGACTTCATGAATCTGGTTATTTCCCTCCACAGGTTTGTGAAGTTTTCAGTCATTATTACTTTAAATAAACATTCTGTCCTCACTTTTTTTCTCTTCTCCTGGTGTTCACATAATGTGTTTTGGTTTACTTATGTTTTCACAAGTATCACAGGCTTTCTTTGCTCTTTTCATGCTCTTTTTTCTTATTTTTTATTTGGACTGGATAATTTCAAATGACTTGTCTTTACATTCACTGATTCTTTCTTCTGCTTGGCGAAGTCTTTTGTCAAAATGTTCTAAAAGTTATTTCAATTTAGTCATTGTATTCTTCAGCTTCAGAATTTGTTTGGTTCCTTTATTTTATGGTTTCTATGTTTTTGTTGGACTATTTATTTTGTCCATATATTGTTCCCTTATTTCATTTAGTTGTTTATTGGTGTTATCTTGTAGCTCTTTAAGGTGGTTATTTTGAATTCTTTTTCAGACATTTCTTAGATCTCCACTTATTTAGAGTTGGGTGCTGGAGCTTTAGTGGTATCATGTTCCCCAATTCGTTATGATTCTTGTAACCTTGCACTGGTTTCTGAGTATTTGAAGAAGCAATCACCTCTTAAGTCTTTATAACCTTCCTTTGTCAGGAAAAGCCCTTCATCAATGAGCCGAGCCATAGATTGTGGGCAGGCCAGTTGGTGGGGACCATGAGTGGAGCCAGTGCTGGAGTCTGTGAGTGGGCTTTCTCTTTCTTTCCCCCACAAGAGAACTCATTGGCTAAAGGGATCGCTCTTGACACTGCACTGTGTTGGCTTGGGGGAAAGCTCATGCAGGTAAAGTGGAACTGTTTTCTTAACTTTTCCAATGACTCTTTTCTCATTTCTGTGCTCCACTGATGTGCTGTAAACACTGACCTGAATTTTGGAGCTCTCATAAGCTTTTTTTGTGCATGGGTGGTTGTTAAATTGGTATTTGAATGAGAGGATAAGTTCTGGGATCTAATATTATGCCACTTGCTATCTTCACTCTTCTGAGAGTTCTTTATATGTTCTAGAAAAAGTCCTTTTACAGATATATGGCTTGCAAATATTTTGTCCCAGTCTCTACCTTGTATTTTCAACCTCTTCACATGAACTTTTGTGGAGCAAAAATTTCCAATTTAATAAGATTCGACTAATCAATTTTTCATTTTATGGATCTTGCTTTTGGTATCAAGCCTAAGGACTTTTCCCTAGCCCTAAATTCTGAAGATTTTTCTCCAATTTTTAAAGTGAATTTTATAGTTTTACATTTTTTTATTTAAGCTTGTGTCCATTTTGAGTTAATTATTCTATAAGGTGTGATGTGTATAGATGTGAGGTGAAATTTTTGGCCTACGGATACCAAGTTGTTGTAGCATCATTTGTTGAAAAAGCTATCTTTCCTCTATTGAGTTGCCTTTGCACATTTATGAAAAGTCAGTTGGCATATTTGTGCATGCCTGTTCCTGTGTTTTCTATTTAGTCCCATTGATTTATGTGTCTATCCCTTTACCAATACCAAACTGTCTTAATTACTGGAGTTATAACAAACTATAGTAAGCTCTAATATCAAGTAGAGTGATTCCTTTCACCTTATTCTTCTTTTTAAAAGATCATTTTAGCTCTTTTGTGTCTTGTGCTTTTCCATATACATTTTACATTGGACTTTCTATATTTACAAAACATCTTGGTATGATTTTGATAGGAATTGCCTTAAGTCTGTAGATCTTTGAGGGAAAAGCTGACAACTTTTCTATGTTTAATCCTCTAATCCATGGACACGGTATATCTATTCTTGTATTTAGGTCTTCATTGATTTCTTTCACCAGCATTTTGCAAGTTTCAGATATCCTATTTGTGTTCTGTGAAAAATGTTGGTGGTATTTTGATAGGGATTGCATTGAATGTGTAGATGGCTTTGGGTAGCATAGACATGTTTAATAATTATTTATTCTTCCAGTCCATGAGCATGGCATCTTTTTCCATTTCTTTGTGTTCCTCAATTTCTTTCATAAGTGTTCTATTGTTTTCAGAGTACAGATCCTTTACTTCTTTGGTTAGGTTTATTCCTAGGTATCTTATGGCTTTTTGTACAATTGTAAATGGGATGGATTCCTTGGTTTTCTTTCTTTCACTTCATTGTTAGTGCTTAGAAATAAAACTGACTTCTCTGCATTGATTTTATATCCTGCAACTTTGCTGAATTCCTGTATCAGTTCCAGCAATTTTTTTGTGGTTTAGGAATTTTCTATATAAACAATCATGTTACTTAAAGAGGGCCAGTTTTATTTCTTCCTTTCCAATCTGTGTGACTTTTTTTTTTCTTGTCTTATTTCAGTAGCTAGAACTTCCAGCACTCTATTAGATATGAGTGGTAAGAACAGAATCCTTGTTTTCTTCCCATTGTTAGAGGGAAAGCATTCAGTCTTCCACCTTTAGGTATGTTATTAGCTGTAAGGTTTTGCAAATGCTTTTTTTCAAGTTGAGATAGTTCTTCTCTATTCCTAACTTGCTTCAAGTTTTCATAATTAATAGGTGTTGGATTGTGCCAAGTGCCTTCTCTGCCCCAATTGATAGGATTCTATGATATGAGAAATTGATATCACTGATTAGTTTTTGAATGTTGTACCAGATTTGCACATGTAGAAATAATCCTACTTGATCATGGTGCATAATTCTTCCTATACATACTTAAAATCAGCTTTCTAACATTTTGTTGAATAATTTTGTATCTAAGTTCATGAGAGATAGTGACATAAACTTTTCTTTTCTTTTTTTTTTTTTTTTTTTTTTTTTTTTTTTTTTGGTACTGCCTTTGTTTGGTTTTGGTATTAGTCTCATAAAATGAATTGAGAATTGCTCTCTCTTCTATTTTCCGGTAGAGATTGTACAAATGGGTGTTAATTCTTCATTTAGTATCTTGTAGGATTCTTTAGTGAAACCATTTGGGCCTGGAAATTTTTAAATAATTTTTTATGAATTTAATTTCTTTAATGGCTACAAGACAATTCAAATGATCTTGACTGTGTTAAACATAGATTAACTACATGGTACATCAATTCCACTTCTAGGTGTATACCCCAAAGAATTGAAGGCAGGCACTCAAGCAGATAATTGTATACTGGTGTTTATATCAACATTATTCACAGTAGTCAAAAGATGGAAAAACTCGAATGTCCATCATGGATAAACAATGTGGTATATGCATAAGTGGAATATTACTCAGCCTTAAGGTCAGATACAAAAGTGAAAATATATTTCACTTATATGAGATAACTAGAATAGATGAATTTACAGAGATAGGAAGTATAATAGAGGTTATTTGGGCTGGGGAGAGGAAGAAATACGGAATTACTATTTAGGGGGTAAATAGTTTCTGTTTGGCAAAAATAAACTACTGGGAGTATGCCAAAATAAAAAGGTACTGCACAGTAAAGAAAACCATCAATGGAACAAAAAAGCAACCTACAGAGTGGGAAAAAGACACTTGCAATTGATATATCTGATAAGGGGTTAATATCCAAAATGTATAAAGAACCTTTCTAACTCAAAATCAAAAGAAAAAAAAAAAACCCACACACAAATAATCTGACTAAAACTGAACAGAGGACCTAAATGGACACTTGTCCAAAGAAGTCATATAGCTGGCCAATGGACATATGAAAAGATGGTCTACATCACTAATCATTAGGGAAATGCAAATCAAAACTAGAATGAGGTATCACCTTATACCTGTCAGAATGACTAGTATCCAAAAGGAGTAACAAGTGTTGGTGAGGATGTGGAGAGAAAGGAATCCTCATGCACTGCTGATGGGAATGTACATTGGTTCAGCCACTATGGAAAACAGTATGGGAGTACCTCAAATAGTTAAAAATAGAAATACCATATAATCCTGGCCATATATACCATGCATTCTATGCCTTAGTCACCTCCAACTGCCTGTCTCACCACCAGCACACCCTGCTGCTGCCCTACAGAAATGCTTTGATTACCCATAGTCTTTTGCCAAATTAGGCCAGTGTCCAGGGCACTGGCTCCTTATCTCGCTTGGGCTCTTGCCAAAATCTGAGCTTTGATGCATCAAAGTGCAGACCTTTTAGCCTCTTAGCCTGCTATAGCCATTACTATGGGACCAAAGGGAAGAAAAGTGATTATTCAACAGAATTGGGTAAGTCCCAAAGTGACAAAAGATGGTGTGACCATTTTTAAGTTAAGTTCACTGATCTAAAAGATAAATATAAAAATTTTGGTGTTAAACTTGTTCAAGATTTTGCCAATAATACAAATGAAGAGGCTGGGGATGGCACCACTACTGCTCCTGTACTAGCATGCTCTATTGCCCAGGAAGGCTTCAGGAAGACTAACAAAGGAGCTGTCCTGTGGAAATGGTAGCTGTTGATGCTGCAATTGTTGAACCTAAGAAGTAGTCTAAAACTGTGACAATCCCTGAAGAAATTACTCAGGTTGCTATGATTTCTGCAAATGGAGACCAAAAAATTGGCAACATCATTTCTGAAGCAGTGAAAATGGCTGGAAGAGAGAGCATCATCACAGTAAAGGATAGAAAAACACTAAATGGTGAATTAGAAGTTATTAAAGATATGATATTTGATTGACGTTATATTTATCCATACTTTATTAATACATCAAAAGGTCAGAAATGTGAATTCCAAGATACCTATGTTCTCCTGAGTGAAAAGAGAATTTCTAGTGTCCTATCCATTTTACCTGCTCTTGAAATTACCTGTGCTCAGTGTAAGACTTTGGTCGTAACTAAGGACACTGTCTAAGGACACTGGCTTTGTATTTAGCCTATTGGCTAAAAATAGGTCTTCAGATTACAGCAGTCACAGCTCCAGCTTCTGGCAACAATAGAGAGAACCAGCTTAAAGACATGGCTACTGCCACTGGTGGTGCAGTGCGTAGAGAAGGATTGACTAATCCTACAGATGTTCAGCTTCATGACTTAGGAAACTTTGGAGGTCTTTGTGACCAGAGATGACGCCATGCTCTTGAAAAGATAACAAGGCTCAAATTGAAAAACGTATTCAAGAACTCATCGAGCAGTTAGATGTCACAACTAGTGAATACGAAAAGGAAAAACTGAATGAACATCTGGCAAACTCTCAGATGGAGTAGCTGAGCTGAAAATTGGTGGGACAAGTGGTATGGATGTGAATGAAAAGAAAAAGGGTCACAGATGCCCTGTATGTCACATGAGCTGCTACTGAAGAAAGGCATTGTTCTGGGAAGCCGGTGTTCCCTGCTTCAGTGTGCATTCCAGCCTCGGACTCAATAACTCCAGCTAGTGGAGATCAAAAACTTGGTATAGAAATTATTAGATGAACACTGAAAATTCCTGCAGTGACAATTGCTAAGAATGCAGACTATTGAAGGATCACATGGTTGAGAAAATTATGTGAACTTCCTCAGAAGTTGGTTATAATGTTATGCTTGAAGATTTCATGAATATAATGGAAAAAGGAATCGTTGACCCAACTAAGGTCATAAGAACTGCTTTCTTCGATGCTGCTGGAGTGGCCTCTCTTATTCACTAAAGCAGAAATTGTCTTGAATTTCCACAGAAGAGAAGGACTCTGGAGTGGGCAGAGTGGGTGGAATGGAAGGTATTATTGGCAGTGGTGTGTTCCATTCCTAGAACAGTGCTGAACCATTACTAATGAACTATGAGAGGAAGCTCAAGGCAGAGCTCCTCAGTAATAATTTCGGAGAAGTCTGTTGAAGGAAATGACTGAAGAAAAGGCTGACTGATGTTTAAGAAAATCACTGTAACCATCAGTTAACAGTTGACAACCTATAATAGTTTACTGCTGTCATTGTCCATGCCTGCCGATAATTTATTCTGTACTTTTGAATAAAAAGGTACTTATATGTTCCTGTTAACTGAGTACAAGGACAATGTACTGCTTTCAACTTAAAGCACGGAGGCATTTTTACTACTGTACTGTTAAAATCAGGATTTTAGTGCTTGCCATCACCCGATGAGAAGCTCAGAAGCAGCCATTCTGTGGAGAGCAAGAATTGTGTACAAAGTAGAGGGGGGCGGGATGTAGAGAAATATCCAAGTATGTGATGAACTTTGTGTAACAAAATTTATTTAAAATTGAAAAAAGAAATAAAGAAAGAAGTACCATACAACACAATAATTCCACTACTGGATATTTACCCAAACAAAAACAAAAACACTAATTCAAAAAGATGTATGCACCCCCATGTATATTGGAGCATTATTTACAATAACCAAGATCTGGAAACAACCAAAGTGTCTGTCAATAAGTGAATGGGTAAAGAAGATATGACAAGGGAGCCTGGGTGTCTCAGTTGGTTAAACATCTGCTTTCAGCTCAGGTCACAATTCCAGGGTCCTGGGATGGAGCCCCACGTCAGACTCCCTGCTCAGAGGGGAGTCTGTTTCTCCCTCTCCCTTTGCTCCTCTCCTGCTCATTCTCTCTCTCTCTCAAAAAAATAAAATCTTTTTTTAAAAAAAGAAGATATGGCAATATTTCATGTTATATTCCACACATAATATTCCACACACAATGGAATGTTACCCAGACATAAAAAGGATGTAATCTTGCCATTTGCAACAACATGGATGGACCTAGAGGGTTTATGCTAAGTGAAATAAATCAAAGAAAGACAAATACTGTATGTTTCACTTACATGTGGAATCTAAAACCAAACAAAAAAATGAGCAATAAACCAATAAAGCAGAAATAAACCCATAAATATGGAGAATAAACCGGTGATTGCCGGAAGGAAGGGGTTTGGGGGAATGAGCAAAATGGATGAAGGGGAGTGAATGAATACGTTAGTTATGGAATGAATACGTCATGGGGTTGAAAGAGAGCATAGGGAATATAGTCAGTGATATTCCAATAGCCTTGTACGGTGACAGGTGGTAGCTACACTGGTGGTGAGCTCTGCATAGTCTATAGAGTTGATGAATGAATATACTGTACATCAAAAACCAATGAAGCATTGTATGTCAATTATGCTTCAATAAACTAAATTTTTAAAAAATATCTAGATGCAGGATGTTTGGGTGGCTCAGTTGGTTAAGCATCTGCCTTCAGCTCAGGTCATGATCCCAGAGTTCTGGGATTGAGTACCACATCGGGCTCTTTGCTCAACAGGGAGCCTGCTTCTTCCTCTGCCTCTGCCTGCCACTCTGCCTGCTTGTGCTCTCTCTCTCTCAGTCTCTCACTGACAAATAAATAAATAAATAAAATCTTAAACAAAAAATCTAGATGCAACTGTAAAAAACAAAGCAAAGTGAGTTTCTGTTTGAGATGATGATTCCAGAAATTCAGGTTGGAATACCAGTTATAGAGCTATTGTCTTGCAAAGTTTTAATGATGGTATCAGCTTAAAAAACCTGACATTATCAAAAGTAGAGAATGAGTATAGATTACAGGGTCTCAGGGTAGCTTGTGATTTGTTTTTTTCTTTGTGTTTTTTTTTCCATCTGAACAACTCATTGGGAGATTCCATTTCTAGAAACCATAACCAGATATTCCAATGTCTACTATGAATTTATAGAATTTCATTCTCAAACTTCAAAGACATAAAAACCAATAACAAGGAACTGAGGCATACCTGGTTTTACATAATCGATGTATTTAAAAAAATAGTCAATTGAATTGTTGGAAACTGAATTATATTTGAAATGCACTAAAGAAATTGGATATTAAAAGAAAACCTGCATTGAATCCTTTTGTACAACAAAGAATAATTTTTATAAAGAAAAAATTACCCCTAATTTGCTTGATGTGAAAACTCAGGCTTAAGCACACAGTTTTGTGACCATACAAATGGGAGCCCATTTAGACGCACAATGGCTCCTCTTCTTCCTTTCAGCCCTGAGGATATTCAGGTAGAAGGAAGAGGTAGGAAGAGTGGGAGGATGTCAGAATTCTTTACAAATGTTCACAATCCATTTCCTACTTGAATGAAAAGTATTTTCCTAAGCAAAGGAAGACTGTAGAACCCAGAGCCTTCAATGGGATCAACATAGATGTGACAATGGAGGCTTTTTTCAGGAAACACACTGTGAAGAATAACAACAAATACCACTTAAATTCAGAGTTTTAGTCAGCTGAGGTGAGGTGGTGTGGTGTGGGAGTTGACAAGTCATCCATCCTTGGCTTTTCAAACCACAACAGGCTACACTAGAATCAACCAAGCAGCTACTCAGAGATGCACGGATTCTGAGACCCCACTCCCAGAGGCAACAGATTCACCAGTCTGATTTTTTTCTTCCCAGTTGGTTCTGATTTTGATGCACAGATTTCAGAACCATTGATTTACAAGCCTAACCATGAAAAAGGGAGTGGGCAGAGGCCTCCTCTGGAGGCTCCCCTTGTCCCTTACATAGTATGTGGCTGTGTGTGATGGCACCTGCTTGTCTCACTCCTCTCTTCTGCTCATACCCTCTTCTTCCCACGAACTCCTGGAACCTGAGATGGGTAGACTTTTTCCTTTCTTTCTCTGTTGGGATACTGTATCCCCCTTTATGACTTCATCTAAGTCTTAGTGGCTGACAGAAGTAAACTGTCTGTACTAGCAGGGAACCGTATGATCATTGACCCTCAGGACAAAGAGAAGGATAATCGAAACAAGAATGAAAGCTGGTGTTTAGTTCATGGTCTCAGGGTCCTGGGATCGAGCTCTGCATGGGGCTCTCTGCTCAGCAGGGAGCCTGCTTCCCCCTCTCTCTCTGCCTGCTGCTCTGCCTACTTGTGATCTCGATCTCTCTCTCTCTGTGTCAAATAAATAAAATCTTAAAAAAAAAAAAAAAAAAGAATGAAAGCAGGTGGGGAAATTAGCCTCCCAGGCAAAAGCTAGGCCAGATCATTGTCTTGGAACAAAATTCAGTTCTTGACCTTTTTTTTTTTTTTTTTTTTTTAACATTTTGCCCCTGTATGGTTTCCCAAAAGAAGACCATGAGATAGTGATTCAAGTATGCTTACTTTATTTGGAGAATGATCGCAGGAAACACCAATATAGGAGTGAAGAATGTACATGTATTGAGAAATGAAGGAAGGCAATAAAGAGAATATAATCAAGAATATAATCAATAATAATCAAATATAATTACTACCCTGGGCACCTGGAGCTTAGCTGCTCTGGGTACTCAAATAACCAGTATAGAATACTGTGTTGTGAAGAATTAGCATTACCCAAAGAGAGATCTGGCCTTTGCCCTTGGCTAGTGAGAGGTGATCTCTAGGCCCCTGGAATGTCCTGCCTGAAGGAGTGTCATTTTTTGCCTGGCAGCTTTGACCACCAAACAGTGTAACAATGTAACTTATGTTGGGGCCTTCAGGCCACATGGTGGCCTCTAGGAGGACTGGAGACTAAAGGCCAGGCATATGAGGAGTATGTGATTAGTCCATAAAAACTCTGGACACTGAGGTTCTGTGAGCCTCCTTGGTTGAAATATTTCATGTGTATCATCACATTGTAGCTGAGAGAAGTTAACACTTTTTATTACTCCACTGAGAAAGGGCAACTGGAAGCCATATGTATGGACCCCTCTTGGACTCTGTCCTATGCATCTCTTTACCTGGCTGATTTTAATCTGTTTCTTTTCTCTGTTGTAAATTGTAACCATGAGTATAACAGCATTCCATAAATTCTGTGAGTTCTTCTTATTGTAACTGAGGGTGACTTTGGGGACCCCCGAACACAACTGGTGTCAGAAGCAGGGACGGTGTTGTGTGAATGTGTTCCCTTTAAATTTGCAGTTCCATTTCTGGGAGCATACTTAAAGGAAATAAAAGCATTGTCAAAAACATATCTTCATCTTCATGTTTATAGCAGCATTATTTACAATAGCCAAGACATAGAAACAACCTAATGTTCATCAATGGATGAATGGATAAAGAAGTTGTGATATATTCTGTTGTGTATATATGAACACACATATACATATTCCATTGTGTATATACATACATAGTGGAATATTATCCAGCCATAAAAAATGAGGAAATCCTACTGTTTGTGATAACAGGGATGGATCTTGAAGGAATTATACTAAGTGAAGTGAGTTAGAGAAAGACAAATACTTTATGATCTTACTTATATGTGGAATCTTAAAAAAAAAAAAAGTAAAACAAAACCCAAGCTCATAGAAAAAGAAAAATTGTCCATATTAAAAAACTATAGTGTGATAAAAGATGCCATAAAGAAAATTAAATTGCGTGCTATTGATGTAAAAAATGCAATAACAATCCACAACAATGAATTAATGTAGAGGTATATAAAAATTACGAACCCAAGAAAAAAAATCAATACAGCCCAATTAAAAATGGGAAATGAGTAAACTCACCAAAAAGGAAAGATAAATAGCCAATAAACATGTGGCAAGACTAAATCTCAATAGTAATTGGAGGAAAAAATTAAAGCAATGAACTATCAGTCTTAACCAATCCAATTATTTAAATGTTATATGTTGATAAATATCCTAAATTAAAGCAGGTAAGAGAGAATTGCACACTCTTGTAGATTGTTGTTAGGAATGAATATTGATAGCTTTTGTGGAAATCTATTCAGTAGTGTATTTTAAAACTTAAAAGAGCAGAAATCAATAAAAAAGAAACTGACAAAGAATAGAATAACAAAGCTAAAATTTGTGTGTTTTTTTTTTTAAAGATCAAGCTAACAGCTAGATAGATCAAAACCAAAAAGAGAGAGAGAGAGACTACACGTTGCCTGTAGGACTTATTCCAATATCTGTAATGAAAAAAAGGATATTGCCATAGGTCCTACAGGCATTAAAAGGATAATAAAAGAATAGAAACAATTTTATGACAATGTAGTTAATGAACCAGATAAAATGGATAAATTCCTTCAAAGTTCTTGACAAAGACTAATTACCCAAGTGGACATAAGATAAAAGAGAAAGTTTGAATAATCCTATAACTATAAAGAAATTGAATTCATCACTTAAAAAAACTTTCTGGCACACAAAATTCTAGCCCAGATAGTTTCACTCATGAATTATATCAAACATATAAGAAATAACATCAATCTTATACAAACTCTTTCAAAAAATGTAGGAGGAGGTAATACTCCCCCGATTATTTTGTGAGGCTAATATAACTCTAATACCAAAATTTCACATAGGTATTACCAAAAAAAGTTACAGACCAGTATCCCTCATGAATATACATATATATTTCCTTAATAAAATGTTAGCAAATAAGATCCAACATTATATTAAAAGAATAGTGAATCATGACAAAGTAATGTTTACCTGAGGAGTACCAGGTTGGTTTAACATTAAAGAAGATCAATCAATGTAATTCATCATATTAAAAAAAAAATAAAGAGAAAGCCCATATGATTACCTGAATAGATACAGATACAGTATTTGACAAGAGTCAGCAACTATCCATAATAACAATTTACAGAAAACCAGAAATAGAAGAATATTCCTCAACCCGATAAAAACAAATCTACCAAAGAAAACCTATAGCTAACATCAAGTTTAATGGTAAAATTTTTAACATTTTCCCCCTAAGACTGGTAATATTGCCCACCTTGACCACTTCTATTCAATATTATACTAGAGATGCCACTGCAGTAAGGCAAGAACAAATAAATAAATGACATAATATTTGGAAAGAAAGAAGTAAAACTGTCCCTATTTGCAGAGGACATAAATTCTAGAAAATTCTATGGAGTCTATAAAATAATTATTGAGCTCAGAAGTTACTTTAGTAAGATCATGGGATATATGTTAATATACCAAAATGAATTACATCTTTATGTACCAGCAGCAAATAATTGGAAATGAATTTTTAGAAAATGAATTTAGAAAATTTAGAAAATGAATTCCATTG
>PISX010007820.1:0-86354 GCA_004024625.1 Mellivora capensis
GTGGTTCATCTCTTCCATAAGCCAAACCTTTGATCTCTCCCTGTTCAAGGGGGCAGGAGGCTGACAGATACCATCTCCTCTTTGGGAAGCAGTTATGCAAGAGACATTGGAGAGATCCTTTGTCCATCAGAAACTCTGAGTTAGGACTGTGAGGATAGAAATTCTTTATCATCATCATCTGCTGTCCTTCTGCATGCACTGACCCACTAGTTCTTGTGGAGACACACCTATTTATCTTCTGCAGAATAAAACTGACAAAATAAAATATTGAAAAACTAAAGGATAGATAATTCATAAGAAAAAGCTTAACATATGAACAACTGGAGTCCTAACCAAAGACAAGATAGAAAATAAGGCAGGCAATATTTGAAGTAATAACAGCCATGGAATTTTCAAAACTGATGGAAGATATCAAATAAAAAATTCAAAAACCTGTATGAATTCCAATCAGGATGAATGAGAAAGTAATGCAAAAATACTTAAACACATTGAGGTAATCAGCTGAAAAATTAGACCAAATAGAAAAATCTTAAAAATACCTAGAGCAAAAACACTCATTTCCTTGAAAGGTGCAATCTTTGGATTGAGGGCTCAGTTCCAACTGAAAAGATGCAATTCAGAGAACAATAGAGTGAGTGAATTCCTCAACATACTTTGAAAAAATAACTGACATCAGGGTCTTGTACTTCTGGGGTCCCCATACTTTGGAGTTCCTTCCTTAAAAACTCTTAAATCCCTCTCTGTTGCTTGGGATTGCCAGTACATCCAGGCAGGACAGCTCCAGCACAGACCAGGTCCTGCATGGATCTCACTTCCTGGATATGACAATTTTAAAAGTATCTAACTCACCTTCTGGTATCTGTGACCAGGGGGTTGACCAGTTGGTTTGAGAACCTGAACCCAGGTTGTACACATTTGGCCTTTGTCTGTTTCTTTCTTTAGGAGTGCTTTCTAACCCTCTGTTCTGTACATAACATCAACCAAATGCCCCTCTTACCTCTAGATCTTATGCCTATGGTTCATCCTGGGGTCCAGTGGCAAGACCTGGTGCTGGGAGGGCAGCCTGGTCAATGTATTGCTCGTGCTCACATATCTGAGCTTGGACTACAATAATGATGCTGATGCACTGATGTTTGGTGACTTATACTCATATTGGACACAAGAAGAAATCAGAGATTTGTCTTATTGACAGATATGACTTTGAGCCCCATCTGTATTCTCACTGCAGTGCCACCATTAGTCTCGAACACCCAACACATTCTCCACTTGTGCACCCATGTCACTGCTCTTGTGTGTGATCACCTCAGTCTATACCACATGGCAATCAGTCATCCAAGGCCGCACATAGTTTCCATGAGGGTTTTCAAGACCATTGACTAGCAAAGGCCACCAATTCTTCCCATCAATGTCCTCCTTGATTTTGATTGATAAGATTTCACTGTGGTCTTGGTTCTGTTTCAGCCATGTAGGATGAGGGATGCTAATCTTTTGTATAAATGGCATGTCCCTTCTTGCTAAACCCTTCCATTTTTCCTGTTGGTAGTCTTCTTAGAAGTCATGGATGTGGCCTACATCAAAACAGATCACATTCCAGGAATGCAGTTACTATGACCTAAAAAGTTCAGGAAAAGATATGATTGGAGAATGTATTGCTCTGTGCTTGTGCTATAAAATTCCAAATAGTAAAATTTAATATGATATGAATATGAAATATCATTTCTTCCTGCAAACTCTGGTTTGGACTTGTATTTATCATAAATGAAATAAACACATCTGAAAGAGTTATTAGGAACTAGGATGTACAGGAAGCCCAATAGATGAAGTACAATCATAAGTAATGATGTAACCAACAACAAATCGATGGTATTGGGGAATGGTGAGAGGCAAGAAGGTACGTACTGTTTTTATACAAACAGGTTTCAAAAGCCATAGCATTGTGAGTAATTACAGTGTTCCTTCATTTTTTTTTCCTGGTAGGAGATATAGAATTATTTAGGAATGGCAAATTTTAACTAGAACACCTACTGAGTTTGATATTAGTAATATGTATGAATAAGAATATAGTTGAGAATATCCCTACCAAAAAAATAATGAATAGCCAGTGGTCACAAGCTATTTGATTATGAGCTATTACTAGGAATCAACTCTCCAAATTTCTTTTTTTGTTTGTTTGTTTTTATTTATTTATTTGACACAAAGAGAGAGAGAGAGGGGTCACAAACAGGCAGAGAGGCAGGCAGAGAGGGGGAAAGCAGGCGCCCTGCTGAGCAGAGAGCCCGATGCAGGGCTCAATCCCAGGACCCTGAGATCATGACCAGAGGCTTAACCCACTGAACACCCAGGTGCCCCCAAACTCTAAATTTCTTAGGAGAACTACAAATGGCTGCTTCATAATTCTGAAGTAATTTATGAATATTATGAATATTAAAGAGCTTATGCATTCATTATGCAACATTATCAGTGTTCAACTGAAGATTGGTACAGAGAACCTTGTGCAAAGCTGGGTGAAAGGTGAAAAATGAAGCAGTAACAACTGGGAGGGCCACCATGCCTGCCACATTTTGAATAGTTACTGAGAATTCCAGTATGGCGGTATCCTAGTTCAGGAAGACTGAAGAGGACATTTCTCCCTATCATGGCACCTACTGGACCTTAATTTCTTTCCCAGTTCCAGATGTTATGAAGTTTATTTACATCCACCTAATATAAGATAAATATTCGATTCAGACAAGAAGCAGGAATCATTGCTTTCTTTTCAGCTTCTCTTGGTAATACATTATGAGACCTTGAGTCATACAGTGATTTTTTTCCCCCCATGGTCAAATATTAAGGTTTTGTGTTTTTTTTTTTAAAGCCAAAATAAATCATCTTGCACAATATGTGTTATACAGCTATTCAAAAATAACTTAAAATGTTAAGACAATTAAATAACTTGCCACACAACAGGAACTTATCTGGATCTGCCTCCCAGTAGATTCATCAGGCAAGATTTATTTACCCTGTCTTCCAATTTATTTCCTTCTTGGCTTCCATATCACCTCTCTGAATTGTCTACCATCTACAATACCTGAAGCCTTAGTCTCTCCATCTCAGTGCTTTCTGCAGTGCTCTCCTCCTTTTCTTCTAGAGTGGGTTGGTGTCTCAGTTGGTGGCTCTTCTCTTCTTAGTGTGAATATGCTTGCAGAGCCATCATCATTTCCATAACTGTCTCTATTTTAATGAGTTTCATACACTTACCTCCTATCCAAACTTCTATCTTAACTACAGATCCACTCATCCCACTACCACCAGATGTCCCATCATTGCTTCAAAATCAGCATTCTGCAAACCTCATTCATTACTGCCCACCAGGCCCTCATTTCCCATTCTAAAACTGTTATTTCCATTTCTTATCCAAGTGAAAACATTATCTGCACCTTTGCTCAGATGATTATCAAAGCTTGTGGATTTTACCTGGAAGTTTATTTTCTCTGCTGCAACACTGTCAAAGTTGGAGCCAAAACTATTTGTAGGGCACCTAGGTTGCTTAGTGGTTAAGTGTCTGCCTTCAGCTCAGGTCATGATCTCAGGGTCCTGGGATCGAGCCCCACATCAGGTTCCCTTCTCCCTCTCCCTCTGTCCTGCTTGTGCATTCTTTCTCTTTCTCTCTGTCAAATAAATAAATAAACAAGCAAACAAATAAATAAAATCTTTAGAAAGACTATTTGTGTACAAAAGAAATTCTAGACTTAGAGTGACAATAAAGACCTGGAAAATTCCAGAAGATAAAACATTTTGTCTTACAGTTTTTGTCTGGGGACAGAGTAACCTAAAACATTTGGTATTAACTCATTTGCTATTTAATTTCATAAAACATTGCTGAGTAACTTTTACTCACCTAATTATTTTATGAGAAAAGCATTAAGTAAAAATATTAAAGGTTTTAGGCACTCTATTAGGCAATGAGGTTGAAAAGTTTATTCCCCACTTCCAAGGATATAATCTATCAGAAAGTGAACCATGATGTTCTCCCTGCCTAGGGCTTGTGGATAGTAAAAGGAGTATATACATTACATTTCTGGCTGGGCTGCACTTGGTCATTGACTAATATCATTGCTTGAAGTAGAACATAGCCTTGGGCAATGTTTTATAATTTTTAAAGATCCTTTTGATGGTAGGACACTCAGCACTCAGGTAGATGAAAGGCAAAACATGTTTATAACTTGCAGTTCCACACAAAAGAAGGCTGCCAGGCAGGTTCAAATCAGAGGGTGACCCCTGGGACAGAGTAACAGCAGGGTGCAGCTCTAGGGGACAGCTTGTGCATGGCATGTGGGGTGGAATTGGCCAGGTTTTATGGACTCCCTATGGGTTAGCTAATATAAGTAATTTCTTGGGCTCAGAGGCATAAAGGTTGTCCTTTGTTGTCTGATTTCTGGCCCTGAGTGATTAGGGCTGTTGCCTAGTGGCTCTGTGTGTGAGATCCTGATAAGAGAAGTGGTTCAGGTATGGATTTATTCAGCTGCTCAAGAAAGGGAACTGATCAGCTTCTAGCCAAGACCCCAAAACTAAGTCAAGATGGCTTTTAAAACAAACAAACAAACAAACAAACAAACAAAAAAACTTATAAGCAAGTGATTTGTTAATCCTATTTTTGCCTTCTTTGTCTTAGATTATGATATCTACAAGCCGTAAAATTCTGTGATTTTTTTTTCCAACTATTAATGCTGTGTCCTTTGGTTTAGGAACATTGATAATGTGGCAAGTGCTTATCCTTTTATGAGAAGTTGTCATGGGTTGAAGGCTGTCAACCATTGTCTTTGGTGACATGACCCTTTCTCTTCAGATTTTGTCAGCACTGTTTTATCTTCTTCCTCGATGTTGAAATACAGTAACTTCAGGGATGGTGGCCATGATCTCTTGTTGATAGTATGATCTTTGTTAAGCAGTGATGTTCAGTGTTCTGTCAACAAGTCTATTGACTCAACATCTGTATTTCAAGGCTCTAGTCTGTTTGCTGTTTCTGAATTTCCATTCTAAATGTGAACATGCTACCCTGATTCCCATGTAGACTTCACCCAGCTTCTGTAAATAGTGAACAAAGATAAGGGCTAGAAAAAAATTTATTGTAGGTCCCTGTCTGGATCACTTTGTTTAGTTTGGCTATTTCTGGTTATAGCCACTGCTCTGAATCAAGTTCTGCCTTAAAATGCAGTATCTTCTTCTGTAACAATTTAATTATTTAGAAAAGACTATGTCCTGGATCCTACATCAGGTGAAGTCAGCAACTTTCTGTATAAAGACTTGAGAATATCAGAAGTCATCTCTGCCTTTTCTCAAATCCCTCCAATTAACTTTTATGTTATTGTACTACATTTTAACCAACAGAAAATAGGTTGTTTAGTTTTGAAAATAATAAAAAGGAATCTCTGCTTTAAACAAATCCTAAAAGATGGCATGTGTTTTATTAATGGGAAAAAGCAAAAGCACTTAATTTCTCCTCTATCATTCTCATCTTATCAAAGTACTGCCTCTTTCTTTAGGTGAATCCATTATTTTTAGTCTTATCAAACATATTTGGGGCTCAAAGAGCCCATGAAACCAAGTCAGAGGGTGTGGGACAGAAGGATTAGAAGCCCTTAAACCCAGTGGAGTGTTCTCCAGAGCAGGAACCTCATCACACCAGCTCATTTTAATTTATCAAATTGCTACTTACAGAGTTAGAAAACACTAAAACCAGAATTCGAAAAGCATGGGACACAGAGAGAATGCTTTACTTCATGGAGGAGAGAAGGGTGGGGAATTGACAACAATCTGCTAATGCACCAGAAGAAAATAGGGAGCAACAAAATGCAAAGGGCTGGGCATGCCTGGTGGCACATGGAGTGGGACCTATGGAGGAAGTGTCACGGATGGTAGGAGTCAAGCTGATGGCAACAACTAAAACTAGGGAATGCTCCCCATTTCTTATTGAAAACTTTGAATTTTGAAATGATTATAGATTTCAAAAATTCCACATAGAATCCCATGTAGTCTTCCCCACACTTACTGCAGTGGTGACATCATATATAACTGAAGTGAAATAACAAAACCAAAAAATTGACACTGGAACAATATTGGTAAGCAGAGTACAAACCTTATTTGGTGCTTACCTTTTCTTTTAATTGACTCATTCATATGTGTGTTTGTATATTTCTAAGTGGTTTAATCACACACACAGATAATGTGCAACCTCAACCAGAATCAAGATACCAAATTGTTCTATCATTTCAAAAGAATTCCTTCCTGCTACTTTACATTAGCACCATGCATCACTACACCCCACCTCCCAGCCCTGCCCCCTAGCAATCACTAACCTCTTCTCTGCTCCTGGTTTTAAGATCTAGATAAATTTTATCATATAAGCATGTAACTTATAGCTTAATTGGGGGAATATCTTTACTATATTGAGTCTCCCAATCCATCAACACATTATGTCTCTTTATCTGTATTTTCTTTGATTTCTTCTATCAGATTCATTTTTCACTAAGCATAGGTTGTGGCCTAAATCAGTAGTGTGTTTCTTTTTATTACTGAGAAGTATTCCATTGTATGGATGTACCAGATTTCCTTTGGCCACTCACTCCTTGAAGGGCATCTGAGTTGTTTCCAGGGTTTTTGCTCTCACAAATAAATCTGTTATGAATAATTATTATGAACAACTGTTCACAGCTTTTTATGGTAACATAGTTTTTATTTCTCTGCTACAAAATCCTAATAATGTGATTGCTGTGTCATGTTATAAATTCCATTTATAAATTCCATGTTATATAAATTCCATATAAATTCCAAAAGGTAAATGGAATTTACCTTTTTGTTAAACATCTTTATTAAACTATCATTCACGGGATGCCTGGTGGCTCAGTGGGTTAAGCCTCTGCCTTCAGCTCAGGTCATGATCTCAGGGTCCGGTGATGGAGTCCTGCATTAGGCTCTCTGGTTGGTGGGGAGCCTGCTTCCCCTCTCTCTCTGCTTACTTGTGATCTCTCTCTTTCTGTCAAATAAATAAATAAAAATATTTAAAAAAAACTATTATTCACATAGTATACCCTTTTAAAATGTATGATTCAATGGTTTTTAGTATATGCACAGACACATGCAATGATCACCCCACTCAGTTTTCCTCACTTGACAAAAAGACCCATACATTTCCACTATTGCTGTTTATCTCCATTTCCCCTCCACTCTTCAGCAAGTAATCTACTAATTTACTATATGGCACTCTAGATGTGCTTATTCTGGACTTTCATGTGAATGGAGTCATATAATATCTGGACTCCTGTGCCTTATCTCTTTCATTTAGCATAATGTTTTTCAGTTACATCCAAGTTATATCATGCATCAATACTTTGTTCCTTTTCATAATTGAATAAAATTTCATTGTATGGATATACCACATTTCGTTATCCATTTATCTGTTCGTGGATATGTAGGTTGTGCTCACTTTCAACTACTGTAAATAATATTGGCATAAACATTTATGTACATGTTTTTGTGCAGGCAGCTGTTTTCTTTTCTCTTGGGTATATACTAAGTAGTAACAAACTGAACTCATATGGTAACTCCATGTTTAATCATTTGAGGAACTACCAAATTGTTTTCCAAAGCAATTGCATTATTTCACATCCCTGCCAGAAGTCTATGAAAGTTCTGATATCTCTGCATCCTTACCAATACTTGTCATTATCTCACTTTATTATTCTAACCATTTTAGTGGGTGTGAAATGGTATATCACTGTGGTTTTGTTTTACATTTCCCTGATGACCAATGATGTCTATCTTCTTTCATGTGTTTAATGGCCTTTTGTGATATATTCCTCAAGCCACTTATCATGTATTTGATTTGTAAATATTTTCTTCTTCTCTATGGATTGGCATTTGCACTTTCTTAAGTGCCCTTTGAAATCACAAACATTTAAAAAATTATTTTGAAGAAGTCTGTTTATCTATGTTTTCTTTTCTTAACCAACAAAATGATTGCTGTCATATCTAAGAATTCTTTCCAAATCCAAGGTCATGAAAATTTTATCATATGATTTATTTTAACAGTTTTATAGTTTTAGTTCTTTAATTCATCTTGATATAATAATTTCTGTATATAGTGTGAAAGAAGGATTCAACTTCATATATTTTGCTTGTGGCTATCCTATTGTCCCAGCACTATTTGTTGAAACGTACATCTTTACTTTTATTAAAACAACAACAACAACAATAACAATAACAAACTTTCAAACAACTTTCCAGAGTATTTATACTATTTTAGATTCCCACAAGCAATGTGTGAGATACCCAGATGCTCTGCAACCTGGGTAGTAATTTGGTAACATGACTATTTTTATTTTAATTGGTATACTAGGTAAACTTTCATTTCCATATGGCAAATGATGTTGAATAACTTTTTCTATGTTTATTTGTCATTTGTCATGCAGTTCTCCTCTCTGATGAATTATCTCTGCATGTATTCCCATCCTCTAAATGTTTGTTTGCTTGTTTTCTGCTGAGTTTTGAGTTATGTATTCTAGATATAAGACTTTTGTCATATATATGTGGTATAAACTTTCTCTTGGTCTGTAGGTTTTTTATTCATCCTGTTCATAGGGTACTTTCATAAAACAAAATTTTAATTTTGTTGAAATCTAATTACCTTTTTTTTTCTAATGTGGATCTTGCTTTTGTTATTACATCTAATAACATTTTGCTTTTGATCTCAAAAATTTCCCCATGTTTTCTTATAAATATTTTAGGGTTTTTTTGGTTGTTGTTGTTGTTGTTTTCTTTTTTATTTTTTGAGAGAAAGTGTATGACAGAGAGTAGGGGAAGGGGCAGAAGGAACAAGAAAGAATAAATCTTAAGCAGGCTCCATGCCCAGTGTGGAGCCTGACTTCAGGCTCCATCTCATGACCCTGAGATCATGACCAGAGCCAAAATCAAGAGTGAGATGCTTAGCCAACTAAGCCACCCAGAAACCCCTAAAATTTTTATAGTTTTACACTTAAATCCCCTTAAAATTAAGCTTTATTCATGACATAAAGTTTAGGTTACAGTTTCTTTCTTTTGCTGGTATCTGATTGTTCCTATACCTTCTGTAAAACAGGCTATCATTCCTCCATTGACTTGCTTTTGCCACATTGTCAAAAATCACTCAGACATATCTGAGTCTATTCCTGTGGTCTCTATTTTGTTTTAGAGATTTGTATTTCCACCATCTGCTCATATAACACTGTCCTGATTACTATACCTATAAATTAAATCTTAACATTATGTAGAGTGCTTCCTCCCACTTTAGTTTTCTTATTTATTTATTTATATTTATTTTTTAGTTATTCAAGTTCCTTTGCCTTTCACATAAATTTCAGAATAAGATTGTCTAAATCTGCAAAAGAATCTTGCTGGAATTTTGATAGAAACTAGGAAAACTTGATGATGTCTTTCCATTATTGTGTCTTCCAATCCAGAGATACATTGTTTTAGATGTTCTCTGAGTTCTTTGGTTTGTAACTTAGCATGCAGATTCTGTACATACTTCATTAGACTTATACCTAGATTTTTCTTTCTTTTTTTAATCTTTTTTGGGCTGATTATAAAAAGCATTGTTATAAATTTTTGTTTCCACATGTTCACTGCTAATAGGTAGAAATGAGACTGATTTATATGTTGATCTTATGTCCTTGCTAAACTTACTTAACAGTTCTAGTAAAGTTTTTTTTTTCTTTTTAGATTCTTTAGGATTTTGTATATAAGCAATTAAATCGTTTTCTTCAATCTGTGACTTTTACATCATTTTTGTTTGTTTGTTTGTTTTTCTTTGCCTGATTACAGTGGTTCAAACTTCTGGTACTGTGTTGAATTAGAGTGGTACCTTGTTTTTGATATCAGAAAAAGAACATTCATTTTTTTTAACTGTAAAATATGATGTCAGGTGCAGAGTTTCAAGGTTTTATCAATTCTCTTTATCAAGTTGAGGAGGTTTTTCTGTTTTCCTAATTTGCTAACAATTTCAATCACAAATGAATGTTTTATTGTAAAAAAAGTTGTAAAAAATTTGTAGATTTTGTTTAAAAGATTTTCTGCATGAATTGCTATGATCATGTGATTTTTCTTCTTTGACCTGTTGATACAGTGGATTGTATTAATTGATTTCTAAATGTTACTAGATTCTAATTACTAGATTCTAGTAGATTCTAATTATACTATTACTAGATTCTACTAGATTCTAATTATTCTAATTTACTAGATTCTAAATATTACTAGAATGAACCTCATGTCATAGTGATTTATTGTCCTTTTTTATAGATTACTGAGTTCAATTTTCTATTTTTGAAAATTATAGTAAAAATACACATAACACAAAATTTACCATTTTATGTAGCAGAGTTCAGTGGCATAAAGTGCAGTCACACTGTTCAGCAGTCAATCTCTTTCATCTTGAGGAACTAAAACTCCATATCTATTAAACAACTTCCCATTTCCTCCAAGATCCCCTATCCATGGTAACCACCATTCTATATTCCATCTTTATGAATTTGACTACTTTAGATATTTCTATAAGTAGAATAAGAAAGTACTTGTCTTTTTGTTACTGGATCATTTCACTTAGCATAATGTCCTCAAGATTCAAACATAGCCTGTGTCTGAATTCCCTTCCTTTTGAAGACAGAATAATATTTCATTGCATGTATATACCACATTTTATCTATCCATCTGTCAACGGACATGTGGGTTGGTGTTCATATTTTGGTTACTGTGAATGATGCTGCTAGGAATATGGATGTACAAATATCTCTTCAATATCCCACTTTCTATTCTTTGGCATATATACCCAGTAGTAAAATTGCTGGATCATATGGTAATTTAATTTTCAGTTTTTTGAGGAATCTGCATACTCTTTTCCATAGTGGCTGACCATTTTACATTTCCATCAATAGTACAAAAGAGTTTCAATTTCTTTACATCCTTTCTATTATTTTCTTAAGTTCATTGTTTAGTTACAGTTGACATGCAATGCTATATTAGTTTCAGGTATACAACCTATATTGAGACATATTGAGACATATACAACATATATTTGAGAATTCTGTACATTATTCATTGTTCGCCATGATAACTATAGTCACCATCTGTCACCATACAGTGTTACTATAATATTATTGACTATATCCCCTATGCAGTACTTTTCATCTTCATAGCTTATTTATTTTATGACCAGAAATTTGTACCTCTTAATCCCCTATGCCTATTTCACTAATTCCCTTACCCACCACCCCTCTGGCAACCTTGCTTTGTTCTAAAGAGCTTGCTTATTTTTTAATTTGTTTGTTCATTTGTTTCTTTTAGATTCCACATCTAAGTGAAATCCTATTGTATTTTTCTTTCCTTGATCTGACTTATTTCACTTAGCATAAACACTGTCAGTTCATCCATATTATCCATATTGCCATCCATATTGCCATTAACAATGGCAAGAATTCATTATTTTTTGTGGCTGGTTATATGTATATACCACATCATCTTTATCCATTCATTTATTGATAGACACATGTGTTGCTTCCTTATCTTAGCTATTGTAAATAATTATGCAATAAACATAGGAGGCATATATCTTATTGAATTAGTGTTTTCATTTTTTTGTTGTTTTTTCAATAAATAGTGTTGGGAAAACTGGACAGCTACATGGTAAAGAATGAAGCTGGAGTACTTTCTTATACCATACCAAAAAAAAAAAAATTTCAGGATAGATTAAAGACCTAAATGTGAACCAAGTGTGGTCTGGAACCATAAAACTCCTAAAGAAAATATAAGCAGTGATCTCTTGGACATTGGCCTTAGCAACATATTTACAGATATGTCTCCTCAGGCAAGGGAAACAAAAGCAAAAATGAACTATTGGGACTACACCAAAATCAAAAGCTTTTGTACAGTAAAGGAATCCATCAACAAAACAAAAAGGCAACATAGTGAATGGGAAAAGATATTTGCAAATGATATATTCAGTGAGTAGTTCATATCCAAAATATATAAAGAACTTATACAACTCAACATCAAAAATAAAATGCAGTTTAAAAAATTGGCAGAGAACCCAAATATACATTTTTCCAAAGAAAATGCACAGATGGCCAATAGACACATGAAAAGATACTCAACATCACTAATCATCAGGGAAATACAAATCAAAACCACAGTGAGGTATTACTTCATACCAGTCAAAATGGCTAGAATCAAAAAGACAAGAAATAACAAGTGTTGGTAAGGATGTGGAGAAAAGAACTCTCATGCCCTGTTGGTGGGAATGTAAATTGGTGCAGCCACATGTATTGTTTGTCATATGCAGCCCATGAGGTCTTGTCAGTTAGCCTAGTGGTCAGCTAATCGTGGGTGAAGATCTCCTTAATACCTTGAACCAATAAGAATTCTAGCATTTGCTGAAGCTCTGTGAGTCTGTGTGTGTGTGTGTGTGTGTGTGCATGTGTTTTTTATGGAATTCTTTCAGTGCTTCCCCAGACAGTTTAAAACCCTTCATTCTTCCTTCACTTCCTTCACTCAACATTCACTCTTCACTTCCTGCTTGCACAGAACTTCTAGGTCAGTCAGAGAAGAAAATAAGCTCTTCTTAGTTCTTCCCTGGGCATGACATAATCCTGCACACGGTCATGTTCTTTAGGTTCCTCAGAAAATATGTCAGAACTTTTCAAAGCGCTGTACTAGTATCTTTTTCCTCATATTTTTCCCTTAAGGGTTTTTGTTTTGTTTTGTTTTTGTGTTTGGTTTTGTTTGTTTGTTTCCCAGCCTCTTGCTTGCTTCAACAGGTCTCATTGCTTCAGGCAGCTGGGATGTTAAACAATTGTGACTAATAGTTTTGGACCAACACTCTATGTACAGGGCATTCTTGACTGAGTTTGCCAGTCAAGTCAAAGAAACACAAGCCCTGTGAATGGGGTTTTCCACAGAACTGCAACACAGGTTAAATAGACTAGGCAATTCTCTGGAAATTCTAACCCATTCTGTCCCTTCTATTGTTGTTAGGTGCTGTTTTTCATAGTTATCAGTTCTGTTAGGAAAGATGTTAAGGTTCAAATTTGATGGCTGAGAAAGAATTCTTGAGACATTTTTGATTTAAAAAAAAAAAAAGGTTTTATTAAAGCATGGGGACAGGACCCATGGGCAGAAAGAGTTACACTGGGGTCATGAGGAGTGGCTGACTGTATGCTTTCAGGTTGGGAGGGGGTTAGAGAGAGCATAATTCTCTGAGGAATTTTGAAATCAAGGTTTCTAGGACCTTTGGGGGGCCACCTATTGGTAAGAAAATGTCATTTATTACTGTCTAATAAAACCTTAGCCATGAGACCCTTCAGTTACATATTGGTGGGTCACATGTTTGGGGAATGACTGCCAACATGTGTCTTGGGTGAGCGGCGGGGGGGGGGGACAGAGATAAAGGAAGTTTCCAAAGGAATTTTTAAAGTAGACTTACAGGATCCTGGGGTCAGGCTATGATTGCCTTTGCCCTTAGCAAAGTATTAAATTGAGGCAGTTGGGTTCTTCGACGAATATCACTCTGCCTGTTTCAAGGTCTTGTCAGTGGGCTATAGGTACCATAAGGAAATTTACTTTTTCTTTGTTTCCCACATCAGATTCTGGGCTACTCAGTTTCAGAGCTTCCATTGAGAGTAGGAATATGGGATGGGTACCAACCAAATTAAATGCCACATGGTTTGCTTGCATTACCAAGATTCAGCTATTTTTCTTGACTAAACATTGCTTACATTATTGCAAATCTTTGATTAATTTTCAGGGTACTGATATGTTTTATCTTTATTTTTATTTCTTATTTGAGTGTTCTTACTGCTTTTATGAATGAGCAGATTTTTGGACTTCCTTTCTCAGCCATTGCAAAAGTATTTCCCCACACCTCTATTATTAACCTATTTGAACCTTCATATTTAGAGTGGATTCCCTATGGACAACATTTACTTAGGTCTTCTGTGATGTGTGTGTGTGTGTGTGTGTGTGTGTGTGTATGTATGTATGTAATCCAATCAGATGCTCTGCCTCTTAACTGGTATATTTAGGGTGTTTATATTTAAAGTGATTACTTATATCCGTGATTAATATCTACAATCTTAAAACAGTTTTTGATTCATTGTGTTTGTTTCTTCTCTTTTTATGACCTCCATGACCTTAACTGATAATTTTATATGATTCTATTTTTTATTCTCTCTTAGCATATCATTTGTACTTTTTTTTCACTTTAAGTGGCTGCTATGGAATTTATAACATACATATCAATAACCTAAGCTCACCTTCAATTAGCACTCTACCATTTAACATATAGCACAGGCACTTTCTAACAGAGCATTCCCAATTCTTTCCTCTGATTCCTTATATCTTTGATGTCTAATCATCCAATACCTTATTTCTGTTACTGCCTTTAACAGTTATATTTTAGATCTAATTAAGAATAAAAAAAGAATAAGAAAAATAAAAAATTTTGTTTTACCTTATTTTTTTTCTTTGTAGATCTTTTCTTTATGTGGATCTAATTCTTCTTCATATCATTTATTATCTGCTTGAAAAACTTTAAACATTTCTTGCTGGGCAGATCTTCTGACTTTGGATTCCCTAATTTTGTGTCTGCAAATCTTAATTTCTTCTTAACTTTTTCCATCATACAGATTTCTTTTAGTTAAACATTTTCATTTTGCAATAATTGTATATTCACATGTAGTTGTGTAAGAAATAACTTGGAGTCTTCTTATGTCCTTTACCCATTTCCCTTAGTAGTAATATCTCACAAAAACATAGCACAACAAGAAAATCAAGACATTGACATTAACATAGTCAAGATACAGAACATTTCCATCTTCACAAGTATGCGTTGTGCTATCTTTGTCTTTTTATGGTTTCATTCACTTCTATCTGGTCCTTAACCCCTGGCAGCCACTAATCTGTTCTGCATTTTTGTAATTTTGTCATTTCAAGGTTATATAAATGAAATCACACAGTATGTAAGCTTCTTAGATTGGCTTTTTTTCAATGAACATGATTCTTTGAGATTCATCTAGGTTGTTGTGTGGCTTTTGTCCTTAATAAGTAAGACATATTTTTTAAAAATGACGAAAGCATGTTTGTACTGTGTTCTCCATTCACATAACATAAATCAGTGAACTAAGTTCATGAATTTGAGGTGTGTGAGGAAAAAATAAAACCAAAAAGTGTAAAGTGGGCATTCTTTGAACCTCTCATACATTTGCACACGGAAGAGAAAAGGTGTGGTCTTTCTGGGCCATTTTTGAGCATTCTAATGCAGAAAGATTATACAGTGCTGTATAGCTGTCAGCTTTCATCTTTCCTCAAGCTCCAGCTCAGTTAAGGACTAGGATTTTGTGTCATAAGTTATTTCTTTGAAGGAAAAGGCAAATATTATGACTTCTCTTAAGAAAGTAAAAATTAAAGTTTTTTTTCCAGTAATTATTACTCTAAATTCAATCTTGCATATCCAGTTACAAATGATATATTTGCTTCTTGGAAAAATATCACAGTAGGATAATCACTCTTTGTGAAAAGATGCATAAATCCCTTGAGAACAAACACCAAATGAGGCAATAAATAGATTATAAATCATAGCTTATCCATTTTAGTGATATGTAGGAAAAAAGTTTTGCAGATAATAATGCACACTTACAGGAGATTTGTGTTTACAATAATTCATGTTTAAAGTATTGTCAGGGGGGCACCTGGGTGGCTCAGTGGGTTAAGCCGCTGCCTTCGGCTCAGGTCATGATCTCAGGGTCCTGGGATCGAGCCCCGCATCGGGCTCTCTGCTCGGAAGGGAGCCTGCTTCCCTCTCTCTCTCTCTCTGCCTGCCTCTCTGTCTACTATGATCTCTCTCTGTCAATAAAATAAATAAAAAATCTTTAAAGTATTGTCAGGGAAGTAATTACAAGTCTGCCATAACAGCTTCTGTTAATCTTACATACCTTAAAGTTGTTATTAATTAAGGAAAAACGATATAGAGGAAGATCTAAACCTAAGTTAATAAAGTTATTTGGGGAGAGCCAATTTTACTGCAGTTCAGAGGTTTTATAAAGAAATTTATTATTAATAAAAGAAATGCATATTTTTGGAAATAGATTATATTATTAAAAGAAAAAGCAATTAACATATGTGTGCTAACATTAGAAATGAATTCTCACCTGTGCTTAATGTAGCACAAGAAAATCCTGATACTTAAGTTGTGGTTAAGGTTTAAATCACATTTGAGTAGATAATTTAAATGTTCAGTTTCATATTTAATTGGGCTCTTATCTTAAAAAATGCATTCAGATCAGTGTATATAACTTGTGGTTGATTTTAAGATGTAGAATTACAGAAGGAGGCAAGAATGTGAGTTCCAGCTGCTGAAGCTTGCTGACAGAATAAAATTATTTCTTCATCCAATGCTATAATTTTGCACTTATGCCTAACTAAAGATGGCCCCGTTTCTTCTTTCCTACAACTATTTTTTGGGGGTGGAAAGAAGAATGAGATGACAATTTTTTCCATATTATTTTTCTCCTGAATATTTTCAGTTAATTAATGTTCATGTTCTGAAGGACTAATTTGAATAAAGTCTTTACCAGGCATCTTTTAGATGTCTGATTTATTCTAGGAAATTAAATTTACACAGATAAAATGTGCAAGGTTGATTCCTTTAGAAATATTAATGTTCACAATCTTTCTTTTTATTGCTTATAAAGGAATGATAGCTATTTCAGCACTTAGTGGAATTCAGTGACAAATACTGTGTAGCTTATACTGAACCAAATTTTTGTTCACAAGCACCTTAAAGTTTATGGAAGTGTATGCCATAATTTTTTAAAAGCAAATGATCTAAATGTTTCATTTCTGACTCTTCTCTCTCCTTGGAATAAGTTCATGTCATCTTTTCTGCTGCATGAGTTTCACTAAATTCTCACAATTTCTCCCTTCTTCCATTCCATTCATCACCTAACCTTTGGTACCCTTTCAGACATCTGTGTGGACACCACACTCTCTATTCTAATGAAAAATGGGTTTCTGAACAACCAGAAGGAGGTTTACCTGAGGAAGGCCTCCTTCCAAGACTGAAAGAGTCTATGACTCCATTACTGTAATGTTTTGAGGGACAGGATCATCCCATTTGTTTTAAACAAACAAAACAAATATTTAGAAATGGGGAACTCAAAGGTAATCTGGGAATTACAAAGGAATTGTTACTAAGGTGGTAGGTATTCATTTGATCTAATTAATATCTTAAATCTATGGATTTGCTCTCCATAGCATCTTTCACCTAGATGGCTGAGACCCAGTTGTCAGCATCACAGAAACACTCTTGCAAGTAGTTGTATCCCACCTCAAAGACTTTGACCACCTGTTGTCTACAGGGGTTCCAGCATTCTCAAGTTCAAATTCCTTTGTTTCAAATAATTTCCTTGCCTTGTGTTTTCAGTTTCTTGGGCATCCTCTTCAACTGAATTTTTTCTTCCTTACTCTTTGGAAATAGGTTGTCAAAGTCTTAAAAATAACAGCAATTACCTTTCTAAGAACTTATCTAAATAATGAGAGGTATGGATAGTCAAAGCTGCTCACTGAAGACAAATATTGTAAATGACTTGAGAGTGTTAAACAAGGTGACTTTTTAATAATAATACTTCGTCCATTTGGTGGAATTCTCTACAGCCAGAGTTCTCACCTGGAGGTGATATTGCTCTCCTAGAGAACATTTGAAAATATCTGCAGACATTTTTGATCTTTACTACTGGGAGTGGGATGCTAATCATGTCAAGTGGGTAGAGTCAGGGATTATGCTAAACATCCTAAAATTGAGATTTCTTGATCCATCAGAAAACTGCTCCTTAGTTGACATTCTCTTCTCTTCTTCACACCTATCCTTCTGGAAATAGCACCTCTCCAGGTATTTTCAATGATCAGTTGACTGATGGCTCCCAAATCTATTCTTCCTGCCCATGCTTATGTTTCTCTCTGGTTCCAGCACTTTGGTATGGAGTGGGCAGTGTTTCCATCTCTAAAACTCATTTTCTATCCTCCTCACCTACAGTATCCTTAGCATAAGCCTTAGTTAGCCCTTCAGTTCCACAGGCTCACTGACCTTCTAGGGTATTTCCCTTCTCTTTCATGTTCATCTATTTGCATTCTGGTTTTAATAAATAATGTAATAAAGATATTTGGGTTCAAAGCCAATGGCCAAGAAAGAATTCTTGAGACATCTTTTGTGCAAAAAGATGGTTTTATTAAAGCATGGGGACAGAACCCACGGGCAGAAAGAGCTGCACTTGGGTCATGAGAAGTGGCTGATTGTGTACTTTCAGGTTAAGAGGGGGTTAGGGAGAGCATAAGTCTCTATGGAATTTTGAAAGTAAGATTTCCAGGACCTTTGGGGAGCTAGTCTTTGTTAAGAAAAAGTCATTTATTGCTGTATAATAAAACCTTACTTATGAAACCCCTCAGAAGTATGTTGGTGGGTCACATGTTTGGGGGATGACTTCCAACATGTATCTTGGAGGTTAGCCATAAAGGAAATTTCCAAAGGGATTTTCATATGTTAATATAGACTTACAGGATTCTGGGGATCAGGATAAGATTGCTTTTTGCTCTTAGCAAAGTATTAACATCAAGGCAGTTGAGTTCCTAGATGAATAGCATTCTGACTGTTTCGAGGTCTTCTCAGTGGGCTATAGGTAGTAAGGAAATTTAATTTTTCTTTTGCCTTTGCTTCCTGCATCAATAAATGTCAATAATCTCACTCTTGGGCCATTCTTTCCTTTTCCATTTTCCATTTCCTGCCAGAGTCTGTGCTTCCCTAGAACACCGTCTATTACTCCCAGTATATCAGAAGGACCCTCTCTTTGTCCTCTCTCTAACAAGGGAGTCTTGCCCCAAGTGGGGTTTTTTTTTCTATTCTTCTTCCCCTCCATGTCTATAACTGAACAAAGGTTCCTTCTCCTGTCAGTCCAAATGGTATTTGTCACTAAAGTGTATGGATAGTTGGTGGGCCTGGTAGGAGCTTGACAAATAGCAAGCATGCATTAGGGTCTGTGTCCCCATTTTCTAGTGTCTGCCCTTGGGCTAGCTCCCTGGCTCTCTGGAGCCTCAGTTCTTACATAAACGCTCAGCTTATCCAATTTCCTGGGGAGCTTTGGAAGGGATTAGATAATAAGGCAAATGTGAAAGGTATTCATGCTCAGGCATTCAGAAGAGGAGCTGATCACCTTCCTCCTGCTCTGTCTGCCCCCTCCTTCCTCCCTGCTCTTCACTGTCTGGTGAGTCTAGGCAGGATACAGGCTCATTTCCTTGACTCTGGGTCACTTTTCTCTCCAGAAGCATTGTTCTTTGCCCCCTTGTCTGTTAACAGATATCAAGGCAGGGCTACCCATCTACTCTTGGGATCTCTCCTTGGTGTACTCTATTGTGATGTTAATGTTCCCCTTAAGAAAGGAATAACCAGGGTAACTAGCTACAGGTGATAGATACTCTCACAGGGAAAGGTTTTAAACAGTTGGAGATAAAAGGGGTTGTGGTTGCACCAACTGTTCATATTTCCCAGAAAAAGTCTTCTGTATCCCATCATGCTGCCCACAGCTCCCTCCCCACAGAGCATTATGCCTTCTCTTCCTCAGCTGTGCCTGTTCTTCACCTTCTGATAGAAACACTGGCACACGACAACCTGCACATGTTAGTCACAGCGCCCCAGAGGGCAGCAGTGACTTTGACACTTAGCCAATGTGAATTCAAAGACTGCTTCTGCACTTGTCTCTATGAGTGTCATTTTCTCATATGCAAAATGGGATAATAAAGAAACTTCACTAGAGTGATGGCAGAGTTAAGCATGTGCCTGACTGCTGGACATCAACATCCCAACCTCTGCCCATAGTCAAACTGTGCAGTAACTATACCTTGGCAAAGATTGGCAGGCCTTTCCCAACCTTCTGGGAGAAGGCTTAGCAAATAAAGCAACCCCTAAATACTTTTGAGGTGGTATGGTTTCACCCCAACTGAAGATTGTGATTGTGAGCAAAAGTAAATTCCTTTGCTACAAAGCATTGCATGCTCACAGCACAAGTGGAGGAAGTGAAGTGGTCCTCTCTTGGATGAATGTTCAGAGAGGATGCCTGAAGGTCAAGGAACTTCTGAGCCCACCACGGGCTCCAACATTCCAGCCTACATTGGAGGGCAAGATGGGGATGAAAGGAAGGATCTCCTGGGAACCAACTTCACCCTGAGAGACATAGTAGAGGGGAAAAGACACACAGCTTCAGGAAGAAAGCCTGGAAAGGAGGACTTTCCTTTTGACACTTTGCACTTTGCACATCTGCAGTGAGAGAGAGGGATTCCCTAGAAACAAAAAGGCACTCCCTGCAGAAACAAGCACCCAGCCCTGACTCTCGGATTTGGTGGATACAACCAACTTCTACTCCAGCCATGCCTCTGGGTAGCAGAGACTCTTCTGCTCCACAGACACATTCTGATGGTCCCCACTGGTAAGCCTTTAACCTCACATTAGAGTAGGCCCTGGTACATTTTTAGAAGAGGAATACGTTAAGGAATTAATGAGTAAACACATGTATGATATTTTTTTAAAACATAGTTTTTACCTAAAATAAAACATTTTTCCTTTTTCCAACTAGAAGGAAAAACCTCCAGAACAATTATGTCACAAATTGTGGCAATCTTTAAGTTTTATTGCACAATCGATTTATGTTGAAAAAAAAAGTCAAACCATTTAAGTCAGAGCCAGCAGGCAGCGGGCATGGATGTCAGTGTTCAGGGAAACAGTTGCCATGGCAACTCAGGGCTTTTCTAGAAGCCAGGCTCCAGCTCAGGCTCAGTGGGCTGTTGCACAAGATGCCTCTATGAACACAAATGTTACACACATAGTTCAGGTTCTGAATATACACATACTGCACCTCTCATAATGCACATAGCTCTCATTATGCTGTCATTGGTTTTCTCCAACACATCAGTATGGTGAGTCTTTCTTCTTGGACATGAACAATGGCTCAATTAATCACAGGCTGATTTGCCTTCTGCAAAAACATGAGGTGTTTTTGTAAGGCTTCATTGTCCAGGTCTGACAGTGTTCCATGTGCCTTGGCTTAGAATCCTGATGCTTGAACAATCCCCCACTTTTCAAACCCTCATACTACAGCACCCACTGCATTTTCACATACAGATGGCCTCAAGCCTGTCAACCCTTTAGTCTTTATTTCTTCTACCTGGTTTCTCTGTCTGTACCTTATTCCTTTCAGGCTTTCTCAGTTGTGTAGTATGCTCTTTTTCTGTTAAACTGATGAATACTAAGGAAGAAATAGTTGAGTGTGGTCTCTACATCATACCCTTCACCCTCAACTGCCTGGCCCAGAGTTATTTGTACTTATAAAAGGGCATAGTGTCGCTGTCACCAAAACATGGAACTTTTAGGTATGTCTTTGTAAGCAAGGTAGCAAAAGTAGAAGAGGTATTTAAACTTTTCAAAAACTCTTCTGTACTAAAATTATGAATGTTACATAAGTAACTTTGTCTAGCCCACTTACATATAAGGCTGGTTCCATTATTATTTGCACTAAAGGGGAAAATACAGCTTTAAAGTAAAAAAAGATGGTTGGCAGATAGTCAGTAATATTTTGTTCTCATATCACACCTGCATGACAGAAGAGGGGTTTTGATCACCAGTGTTTAGAGTTGCAACATGTCAAGTTGCTTTTCTGACAAATAGGTTGGAAAATTGCTGACAAAAATTTATAGGATAGACTCGAAGAGCAAAGTTGTTGCTTTTTTTTTTTTTTTGATGTATTTAAAACACTTCAGGAGTCATACATTTTAAGTGTTGGGTTTAAAAAAAAAAATCCTTGAAGATAATCTGTTTTCCTATTAACTTAAACATTGCAGTATTACCATTCTGGATATAATAGCAGAAGCTGTCAAGAATATCAAGTGATGTTTTCTGCCCTTGAAAACTTTCATTTTTAGTAAAGAAATAATAGCACACTACTTCAGTTCAGTACTTCTATAGGCAGTGGACCCTTCCCTGTAAATCCCTTTTCTGTTAGAATATTCCTGCTTGCACATCCTTTCTCAGGATTCTTTGAAATAGACTTTCAGTTAGACTACTCAGGTAAAATGAAAAGAAAGATTTTTTAAGTTAAAAAGCAAGATAAATATCCCTTAAGAAGACAAGAAAATGAAGAATACACACTGTTAAAATAGTGTCAAACAAATGCATAGAAGAAGAAACAATTATGCTCAATAAGTGAATGCGTTAAGGATTTTGTGGTTGATGTCTGATCCCCTTCTTACACTTTTTGCTCATTCAGACAAGTTAAGAAGCCCTTTTGTTTTTTGACTCCTGGACTCCCCTTTGACAATTCCCTTGGCTGATTATAGTCTGTATTGTATCTTTTTGTTGTAATGAACTGTAACTGAGAGTAGAATGTCTTGTCTGAGTTCTGTGAGTTCTAGCACATTTTAAATCTGAGGGTGGTCTTGGGGATTCTCAAACTTGAACTTGTTGTTCAGAGTGTGCTCTTGGAAACCCCTGCACTTTGTGGTTTTATAAAACCAAAAATCTATTTATCAATGTCTGAACAACTTTAATTTGTCCCTAAGTCAATGCAGAATGAGATTTTTGAAAGAATTTTGTCTTATTACATCCCCTAGGAGAATGGAATTGTGGCTGTATGATTGGTATGAAAATTTAGGCTTGGAATGTGCTGTTTTTAGTAAGATAGTATAAATGTATTCTCAGTTTTCTTCTTTTATTCAATGTCTGAAATTTTGGTTTGCTTAAAAATAAGAAAGAGGCTCACTTCTTCATATGAGCTTGGCTTAACAGTGAAGCAGCTAACAGATTTGTGATAAATAAACCTTCATTCCTGCAAGAGAAGTAGTGGAGGGTTATAAAATAATCACCTTTTATTCCAGGTTGAATTTGTAGACAATTCAAATACTCCAAGACTTTTCCCCTAGAGTAAAAACTTAAGAATTTCTGTAAAGAACAAGGGACATCTGAGTTATGTTACAAGATGAGAGGCCATCACCAAACACAACCTTCCCAGAGAAAAGTAGTAGCTGACCACTGAAAACATGGGCTGGGAAAAAAGAAGGACAAGCCATTTCTTTTGACTCTGCACATTTAATAACAGAGATGGGTCTGGTTTGCTGATACAAACAGGCATGAGGAGGAAAAAGAAATATTTTAACACTTGAAAAAAGTAGCCCTTCAGGAGCCTGTGTTCAACACAAGGACTTAAGCAGGAGATAGTCCTAATGGAAAATCCAGTTACAGACTTTAACCAAATTCATTAGCTAAAAAACACAAATGTGAAATAGATTTCAGCATTGGAAAGACAACAAAAGAAAGCCATACTTAAGAACTTTCCTGCTGCTCCTCTGAGTGTGGTTAATAGTACTTATGCTTTTGGTCTCAGATTTTCCAGGGACATTTGGAATTAGCCCTGCCATATTATCATTAGAGCATCGTGTTCTCTGAGAAACCCTGAATGACAACCAAGCATCTGATGTTTAAATACATCAACAGAGGAAATAAAATTCTATTATTTTAACACTCTCTCCTGGGAAGTGATCCAAATATGTGACACTAAAAATGTTCTTCTATATAAGATTTATGATAGTGTTATATAACAACATCATTTTATAGTTGTGCTTCATAGTGACTGGGTTTTAAGTTCTTAATATTTAATGAGGTATAATTTTAAATCCCTCATCTTGATTCATCCACATTTAAATACTCTCTATATATGCAATCTTACCTGATCTTTACTTAAGTAATTTGAAGCATCCATTTTCCAATCCATTTTGTAGACAAGGCACCTAAATTTTAAAGGCATTAAAAATAGGCAGTATGGTTGCCGAGAATTTGCTATCAGACAATCTCTGTTCAAGTCTTGGCTTTTCTATTTGGGCTGGATATTTCACTCTTCTAAGCCTCTTTCCTCATTTAGACCTTCCTCATAGGGCTATAGCATAGTTTAAACAAAATACAGCATACAGTAAGCTTCACATAGGCCCGACACAGAGGAAGTGCACAATAATGTTTGCATTATTTTTGTTTGTTTGTTTGCATTATTTTTATTGCTATTATTACTAGGCATATGGTAAGTGACTGGACCTGGATCAATACCTAACACATGTCATTTACAAAATTTGGACTCAAAACTCTATTTTCATGTCCAATTTTCATTTCATTATTTGTTAAAGGGAAAAAAAAAAGTCCCGTTTGAACAAATTGGGACCAAGTGCAGTGACTCAGTAGTTGAATAAATTTCATTTAAACATTGATACGAGTAGAGTGACACATAATGTTACCTTAATTTCCGGTGTATAACAGTGATTTGACACGTTTATATATTGTGCTATGCTCACAAGTATAGTTACCATAGTTACATCGCTATTATAATAGCATTGACTACATTCCTTATATTTTATTTTTTATCCCCATCAGTTAGTCATTCCATAACTGGTGAATCTCCCACTCCCTTTCACTCATTTTGCCCAGCCCCCAAACCCCTCCCCTTTGGTAGCCATGAGTTCTTTCTCATTTATAGTTCTGATTCTGATTTTTGTTTGTTTGTTTATTTTTTATATTCCATTTATGGATGGAATCATACAACATTTTTTCTTTCACTGTTTGACTTATTTTATTTAGCATAATACTCTCTAGGTCCAACTATGTTGTCTCAAAGGGCTCAATCTCATCCTTTTTATGGCTATATAATATTCCATTGAAGTTATATACCACATTTCCTCGACCATTTTCTATAGATGGACATGTAGATTGCTTCCCTGTCTTAGCTATTATAAATAATGCTGCAATAAACATAGGGTTGGATATATCTTTTCAAGTTAGTGTTATCATTTTCTCTGGGTAAATACCCAATAAGGAATTATTGGATCATATTATATTTCTATTTTTAATTTTCTGAAGAACCTTCATATTGCTTTCCACTATGGTTGCACCAATTTACATTCCCACTAATAACATACAAGTGTTCCTGTTTCTTCACACTTCCACCAACAGTTGTTATTTCTTGTCTTCTTGATTTTAACCATTCTGACAGGTGTGAGGTGATATCTCATTGTGGTTTTGATTTGCATTTCCCTGATGATGAGTGATGCTGAGCATCTTTCCATGTGTTTGTTGGTCCTCTGTATGTCTTCTTTGGAAAAAGTATCTTTTCAGGTCCTCTGCCTATTTTTAATTTTACTGTTTGGGGCTTTTTTGGAGTTGACTTGTATAAATTCTTTATATATATTTGGATATTAACCCTGCATCAGATATAACATTTGTAAATACCTTCTCCCATTCAGTAGGTTGCCTTTTTGTTTTCTTGATTTTTTTGTTTGTTTGTTTTTGGTTTTGGTTTTGTTTTGTTTTTGTTGTTTTCCTGTGCAAATGATTTTTATTTTATTTATTTATTTATTTTATTATAGTCACAGTAGTTTATTTTTGCTTTTGTTTCCCTTGCCTCAGGAGACATATCTGGGAAAATGGCCAATCTGAGAGAAATTACTGCATGAGCTCTTTTCTAGGATTTTTATGGTCTTAAGTCTCACATTTAGGTCTTTAGTTCATTTTGAGTTTAGTTATTTGAGTTTATTTTTATGTGTGGCATTAGAAAATGGCCCAGGTTTTTTTGTTTGTTTGTTTTGTTTTGTTTTTGCTTGTATGCTGTCAGCTTTGCCCAGCACCATTTATTGAAAAGATTCTCTTTTCCTTCTTGTGTATTCTTGCCTCCTTTGATAAATTAACCATATAAATATAGCTTTGTTTCTTGGGTCTCTATTCAGTTCTCTTGAACTGTATGTCTGGTTTTGTGCCAGTATCATACTGGTTTGATTACCAAAACTTTGTAGTATATCTTGAAATCCAAAATTGTAGTATTTCCAGCTATATTCTTCTTTCTCAGGATTGCTTTGGCTATTCAGTTTTCTGTGGTTCCGTATACATTTTAAAGTTATTTGTTCTAGTTTTTTGTAGAATGCTGTTGGTATTTGTATATTGCTTTGGGTGATTTGGGCATTTTAATGATATTAATTTTCCCAGTCCATGAATAAGCATGGAATATCTTTCCACTTGCTTGTGCCATCTTAAATTTCTTTCACCATTGTTTTATAGTTTTCAGAGTGCAAGTCTTTGATCTCTTTGGTTAAGTTTATTCCTAGGCATTTTTCTTTTTGTTGCAATTATAAATGGTTTTATTTTTTAATTTATCTTTCTGTGACTTTGTTGTTGGTATATAGAAACACTATCAATTTCTGGGTATCTTATTTTGTATCCTTCACTTTACTGAATTTATTTATTCTATAAATTTTGTGGAATCTTCAGGATTTTCTGTGTATAGTATCATGTCATTTGCAAATAATGGCAGTTTAACTTCTTCTTTACCAATATTGAGGCTGATTTCTTTTTCTTTTCTAATTGCTGTGGCTAAGACTCAGTACTATGTTAAATAAAAGTGGTAAAAGTGGACAGCCTTGTCTTGTTCCCAACCTTAGAGGGAAAGCTCTCAGTTTTTCACCAGTGAGGACTATGTTAGCTGGATTTTTCATGTAATGTTGACGTATGTTCCCTCTAACCCCATTTTTTGAGAGTTCTTATCATGAATAGATGTTGAATTGTGTCAAATGTTTTTCTTGCATCTATTGAGAGTATCATATGATTTTTATCTTTCATCTTTTTGGTGTGGTGTATGACATTGTTCTGTGAATATTGAACTATCCTTGCATCCAAGGAATAAATCACAGTGGATTGTGGTGAACGATCCTTTAATACATTTGTGTATGCATTTTGCTAATATATTGTTGAGAAATTTCGCATCTAAGTTCATCAGAACATATGGGCCTGTAATTTTCTTTTTCTGTGGCAACATTGTCCTGTTTTGTAATCAGTGTAGTGCTGGCCCCATAGAATGTACTTGGAAGCTTTCTTCCCCTTTTTAAAAATTTTTTGGAATAGTTTGAGGAGAATAGGTGTTAACTATTAACTCTTGCTTAAATGTTTGGCAGAGTTCATTTGTGAATCTATCTTGTCCTGGACTTTAATTTTTTGGTAGTTTCTTGATTACCAATTCAACTTAATTACCTTTAGTTGGCTTGTTTAGATTTTGTTTCTTCCTGACTTCAATTCAGAAGATTGTGTGTTTCTAGGAAACAAACTGTCAGTTTGTTTCTCAGAGTCCAGTCTCTCATGCTTCATCTCAGCCTCTGATTTCCCTCAATTCACTTTTCCTTTCCTTCTTCTAATGTCCTCTATGTTATTCCTTATGTTCCACAAGGAAGTGAAACCATATGATAATTTACTTTCTCTGCTTGACTTATTTCACTCAGCATAATCTCCTCTAGTCCTGTGATGTTGATACAAAAGTTGGGTATTCATCCTTTTTGATGGAGGCACAATATTCCATTATATATATGGGCCACATCTTCTTTATCCATTCATCTGTTGAAGGGCATCTTGGCTCTTTCCATGGTTTGGCTATTGTGGACATTGCTGCTATGAACATTGGAGTAAATATGGCCCTTATTTTCACTACATCTGTATCTTTGGGGTAAATACCTAGTAGTGCCAGGTTTACTACTGGGTAAATACCCAATAGTGCCGGGTCATAGGACAGCTCTATTTTTAATTGTTTGAGGAATCTCCACACTGTTTTCCAAAGTGCCTGCACCAACTTGCATGCCCACCAGCAATGTGAGAGGGTTCCCCTTTCTCCACATCCTGTCCAACATTTGTTGTTTCCTGTCTTGTTTAATCTTTGCCATTCTAACTGGTGTAAGCTGGTATCTCAATGTGGTTTAGAAATTGAAGGCTAGAATTATTTGATCACATTAACACTTTCAAGACTAAACTGAACAGGACTTGGAGCTAAGTCATTCATATTATCATGTTATTAAGAAATGGAAAGAATAGAGATTACCTAAACTTTTCATTTTCTAGGTAAAGATGATTTATCCATTTTTTACTTTAGGTTACTCATGTGGTAGTGAATTCTACAGAGTTAAAAGCAGGGCTTGACTTGGGGTCAAGTCTCATATAACTTAAAGCTCTTATGGCTAATTTCGAAATAATGACTTTAATGAGATGTAATACATGTACCATAAATTCCTTCTTTTAAAGTATACAATTTAATAGTTTTTTTGTATATTAACAGAATTATGCAAGTGTTACCACTATCTAATTTTAGTATGTTTTTATCACTTCCAAAATAAACTCGGTACACATTAGTGGTCACTCCCTATATTCTCTTTCCCTCAGATCCTGGCATCCACTTTTTGTACTTGGGTTTGCCTATTCTGGGTATTTCATATAAATGGATGGTATGATATGTGGCTTTCTGTGACTGGCTTCTTTCACTGAGAATGTTTTCATAGTTTGTTCATATTGTGACATGTATAAGTGTTGCATTCCTTTTGTTTGCAGAGTAATATTTCATTGTATGGATATACTACAATTTTTTAAAGATTTTTTTTATTTATTTGAGAGAGAGAGAGAGAGAGCACGAGAAGAGGGAGAGTTAGAGGGAGAAGAACACTCCCCACTAAGCAGGGAGCCCAATGTGAGACTCAATCTGGGGCTCTGGCATGATGACCTGAGCCAAAGGGAGTTGCTTAACCAACTAAGCCACCTGGGTGTCCATGGATATACTACAATTTGAAGACCTAGTCTTCCAGTGATAGACTTCGTGTTTTTTTTCACGTTTTGACTATTATGAATAATTCTTCTGTGAAAATTTCATGTACAAGTTTTGACTTATGTTTTCAATATTCTTGGGCATATACCAAGGAATGGGTTGCTAAGTCATATGGTAAGTCTTTGTTTATATTTTGAGGAACTTCCAATTTTTCACAGTGAATTACCATTTTACAATTCCACTGGCAGTGTAAGAGTATTCCAATTTCTCCACACTCTCATAAAAATTTTGATATTATCTTTTTTTTTTTAATTTTAGCTATCCCAGTGGGTGTAAAGTGGCATTTCATGGTGGTTTGATTTCCATTTTATCTAATAACTAATGATGTTAAGCATATTTTCAAATACTTACTGGCCCTTTGCAGATATGTGCTTTATATATTCTTTGCAGATATGTCTACTTAACTCTCTATCCATTTTTGACTTGCATTATTTGACTCTTTATTGTTGAGTTAAATATTGTTGTTATATAAGTCCCTTATAATAGCATTTGTTCTACAAATATTTTCTTGCATTATGGGTTGTTTTTCCACTTATTTAATGGTATTTTTTAAAATTCAAAAGTTGTAAATTTTGAATACATCTAATTTTTTTTCTTTTGTTTCTTGTGTTTTTGGTGTAATATCTAAGAAACCATTGCCAAATGAAGGTCATATATAAGTTCTATTTCTGTTTTCTTTGAAGAATTTTATAATACTACACCTGATATCCAGGTCTCTGATCTGTTCTTAATTAATTTTTGCATATGGTAAGAGGAAGTAATCTAACTTTATTCTTTTTCAAGTGCATAACCAATTGTCCCAGCACCATTTGTTGAGAAGACTCTTCTTTCACCCAGTGAATTGTTTTGGCACCCTTGTCAAAAAATAATTGACCACATACAAGAAGGTTTATTTGTGAAATTTTAATTTTATTTCATTCATCTATATGCCTAACCTGATGACAGTACAGCCCTATCTTGGTTATTTAAGCTTCATAGAAAGTTTTGAAATAGGGATCTGTGAATCCTCCAACTTTTTTCTTTTCCAAGAATGTTTTGTTTATTATAGGTCCTTTGAATTTCCATATGACTTTTGGGATCAGTTTGTCAATTTCTGTAAAATGCCATCTGAAAGTTTTACAGTGGAATTATTTTGTAATTTTCCTTTCTAATTGTTCATTGCTGGGGTATAGAAACACAATTTACTTTAGTATATTGATCTTGGAAACTGCATGTTTACTGAATTTCCTTATTATATTTAATAGTTTTCTGTGGTTACTTAGGATTTTCTGTATTTTATACCATGTTATCTATACATAGAAATAGTTTTACTTCTTCCTCTTTTTTTATTTTTTAAAAATTTTAAAAGATTTTATTTATTTATTTGACAGACAGAGATCACAAGTAGGCAGAGAGGCAGGCAGAAAGGCAGGTGGTGGGGGGCAGGGAGCAGTTTCCCTGCTGAGTAGAGATCCGGATGCTGGGCTTGATCCCAGGACCCCAGGTCATGACCTGAGCAAAAGGCAGAGCCTTAACCCACTGAGCCACCCAGGCACCCCACTACTTCTTCCTCTTTAAGATGAGAGCCTCATTTTACTTTCTTGCTTAATTCCTTGTAAAGAAGCTCTTGTTCAAGTTTGCATAGTAATGGTGAGAACAAATATCTTTGTGTTGTTCTAGGGTGAAAGCAGTTTTTCAATATTCAGCATGCTATAAACTATGAGCTTTTTTTGTAGATACCCTTTATCAGGTTTAGGAAGTTACATGCTAACTACCCCCTATTGGTTATCTATTCTTATTATAAAAGAGTATTTGTTTTGCTAATTTTTTCTGAAATTATTAAGACCACCATATTTTTTCTTCATTATATTAATATGTATTTTACTGATTGATTTTCATATATTAAATGAAATTAAATTAAAATGTTAAACCAATTTTGCATTTCTGCACTCATCTAAAAGTATTTCCTTATTTCTCTTGTGATTTATTCTCTGATCTTTTCATTATTTAGGAGTGCGTTGTTTAACTTGCAAATATTTGTGAATTTACCAAATTTACTCTTGCTATTAATTTATAATTTAATTCTATTGTGTTTGGAGAACATATTTTGGATGGTTTCAATAATTTTAAATGTAATAAGTTTCATTTTATGGTTTAGTCTATGCTTCATCCTAGAAAATATTCTATGGTACTTGAGGAGAATATGTATTCTGCTATTGTTTGGTGGAGATTTCTATAGATGTCTGTTATTCTAACATCTTAAATTAAAATAATACTTCAGATTAATATTGACTTAATTTTAATATTGTATAAGAGCTCTTTTCCAGTATAGCTCCTTTCCCTCACCCCATCTTTGTGCTATTAATTATATGCAAATTATTTATCTGTATATTATTAACCCATCAATACATTTATATAATTATTAATGTATGTTTTTGTTTTTTAGACAGAAGAGTGTAATAAGAAAATTACATTTATAGTCTTTTATATATACAAATATAAATTTCTTTGGTGTTCTCTATTTCTTTGTGTGGATTCAAGTTATTGTCTAGTGTTCTTTTATTTGCTGAGATGGCTGAGTAGATCCAAGACACATGCCTAATCTTTTAAAAGAGCCTTCTGTGTGATTGTGTATTCTAGTTTTTGATCCTTAGGAGGAAAAGAAAGTCTAGCCACATTCTTGGAGTTTTCTTCAGAACACACTTTCCTCACTGTCAATTTCCTAAATTTAGCATCTTTTGCAAGAATAGGCTGATAATTTCTCGTGTCATGAAATCCTGGTTCTCTTTTACATAACAGTTTATCTCCTCATTTTATCTCTTTCCTATAAGATTTTACTTTAGGCAGCAAGAAGAAACACTCTGCTCAGAAATCTCCTTAGCTAAACTCACAACTTACTGTTCACAAGTTTTGTATTCCACATAACTGTAGAACATGATTTTGCAAGTTTCTTCTACTATAGAACAATGAGTCTCCTTCCTTACTTTTCAATGACACATTCCTCATTTCCTTTTGAGCCCTCATCCCTGGTACCTTTAATATTAATATTTCTATCAACAGTGTGTTTATGATGTTTTAAATGTTCTTTGAGATAATGTGTTCTTTAGCATGGTCCTCACTTTGAATTCTGCTAATATCTTCATTTATGCTGTCTTTTCAAGAAAATCTAGGCTTTTTTCTGTTGCTCTCCTATGAATGATGCTAGCCTCTGTCCACTGCCCAAAGTCAGAACCCCACTTCCAGTATCAAAATCTTAGTTTCCTATTGCTGCTGTAACAATTACTACAAACTTAGAGACTTAAAAGAACATAGGCCTGTTATCCTATAGGTCTTATGGTCAGAAGTCTAAAATAGATCTTGGCTAAAATCAAGTTGTCAGTAGATCCTTTTTCCTTCCGCAGGCTGTAGGAGATTCTATTCTTTGCCTTTTCCAGCTTCATGAGGCAGTCTGCATTCTTATGTTCATGGCTACCCTGGTCCAACCTCTGCATCTATTGACCCTTGCCTCTTTCTTATAAGGATCATTGTTTACATTAAGCCCACTTTGAGCCCTGAACAATGCAAGATACTTTTCCCCTCCAAAACTCTTAATTTCATCTGTAAAACCCTTTTGGCATGTAAAGTAACATACAAACAATTTTTGGGAATTATGATGTTGGTATCTTTGTAGGTTATTATTTTTCCTACTGATACTGCCAAACAGAATAAACAGTGAAAATTCTATGGTCTAGGACTTACTGGGGAATCCCTAGTACATTCTGACTCTTTCCATGCCTTTTAAGCTGTTGGCTTTCATAGCTACTGTGGTCAGGAAGCCTTTGGTTTTCAAAGCCACCACAGATGTGGGGAGAGGGCGCTGGAAGTCACAACACCACAGAGTCTTCTCTTCTTACTGAACGTTTGTCTGTGTAAGTTCTCCTTGATCTGTTATAAATAAGGCTTTGGTTAATTTCCAGAGTTCTGAAAATATTAAAAGTTTTCCAACGTTCTACTTGCTATTATGGAGTAGTGGCTTTGCAGAAATCCTTACTCTGTCACTATAGAAATGTTGCCACTCTGGTGGTTATTTTAAAATCCAATTAATCCACTAGTTTATAAAAATTATCTCATTAATTATTTTAGCATCCTTAATTTACCAGGTGCTGTAAAGCCATCCTTGGGTTTAGGGGTACCATTGCATGTGGTTGGGTATAGTTCATATGACAAAAATATGCCCTATCACTCTGTTTTGGTGGATTCTGATTCAGAACTTTCTGGGAACCAGTGATTATAGATCAGTCCCCACATCTTCAAATGTCCTAAAGATAAATTTCAAGATGACCTGTACCTTTTGTAGAGACACTAAAAACCTAAGATTAATAATTTTCTAACAAATGTTTATTTCTCCCCAAATGTTTAGACAACACAATTCTTATGGAACTGTACATGTATCTTTTTATTTATAACACTTTTCTTCACCGGGTACCCATGTCAGTGCAGCTATATGAAGTCTTCAATCTGACCCAGGAAATATATTTGCATAACAAATTGCAGGCAGTTGATTTTTAGTTGGACTAAAGCTTTTTGGTAAACATGGAAATTGTTAGTGTGACACTATAGTTCATGCACATCATAAGCAGCCCAGAATAATGCATGACATAATGACATATTTATGCAGATGTTAATAGCAGATTCAATTAGAATAGTTAAAATTTGTGTTTATGGCTAAAAAAATATGGAGACAATGAGCACTTAAGGATAATCATTTTGTCAAATAAAATTATGAGGAATGACTTCTTTGAATAACATTTGAAGTCAAGCACAATGAAAAAGAAACATTTAAGTTATACAGTGATTTGTACTGCAGTATAAAGACATAAACAAGAGAAAAATAGGTGATTGGATAGATGATAGGTGATGGAAGAAAGAAGGAAAGAAGATGGAAGGAAGGAAGGAAGGAAACAAAGGAAGGGAAAGAAGAAAGAAGAAGAAAGAAAGAAAGAAAGGAGGGAGGAAGGAAGGGAAAGGAAAGGAGAAAGAAAGAAATGAAAGAAAGAAAGAAAGAAAGAAAGGAGAGACTTCAGTATAGGTAGTATTTCTGACAAAGGTCTCATCTTGTCATCCTTTTTGTCTTTATAATACATAACAGTGATGGATTAAAAAACCCCATCTTTGATATGAAATAATTAATGAGATTTTTATATGTATATATATATATATATATGAAAATTCAGAATACAGAAATTATCTTATTCATATTGAATGCCTCTTATAATTGAAACAAATGATAGTATATACTATAGCTTAACACAACTAAAGTGTGAGTCTGTAGATATAACATTTCTCTCATATGCCATTAGAGCCAGTGTCACTTATTAAAAGCAGTAGAAATGGGCCAGAGCTGTGGGGTAGTCTCCTGGGGGAGACCAGGAGAGAACTCTCATTTCTCTCCAGGGGCTTTGGTTTAGAAGTTCTCTCTCCAGTGTCTAAGGAGGAGGGAAATTTTCCTGCCTCCTGCTTTACAACTGGACCCCTCTTCATCTGTAGTCTGGTTTGGGTTAGTTGTGTTCCATTTGTGCATTTTTTCTGAATTTTCATCCTGCTCTCATCTCTTCCTATTCTTTCCCAGTCACCCAGCCCAAGAACCCTGACACATTTGCTTTTCTCCAATATGCCAAACTTTCTTGTACTGAGCCTTTGTACTAACTCCCACTCTGTTTGGATACTTTTCCCCTGCAAGTGCCACACTTGTGCCCTCAAATTTTTAGGACCTGTTGGAGGTTTTCTTTATCCTAAGGGCTTTCCAAATAACCCTGGGTATCCTGCCATAATCCCCGTCCCACAGTCTCTTTCCTCCCTTATACTACTTTCTTTCTGTTCAGCAAACTTACTCTATAAATGTCAAAATAGTCAGTAGTTTAGGGTCTGTGGGCTATATTGTCTCTCTTGCAATGACTCAATTATGTCATTATGGCATATAGAAAATACAAATATAAATGTGTGTTGTAATTCAATAAAATTTATTTACAAAAATAGATGTAGGCCAGATTTCACCAATAGCCATTGTATGATGGTCCCTGCTCTAGAACTGGCACTTTGCACCCCTGGAAAAATGTTGTTTATTTATTGTATTTATTGTATTTCACCAGAATACGAGTGCTCAATAAATAGGCTGAATGTATGAGGAATGAATAAAGAGTGTTGCTTAAACATTGAATGGTTGATACTAGTTTCTTCTTACCTTTTCTCTGTTAAATAATTTAAATTTATTGCATTAGAATCGCCACCAAAGCCTATTAAAGTAAAATGTCTAAATCTGGAGACAGATCAGAGTCTAAAACCCCTTAGACTTCAGGTCTCCCAACTAGTTGTCCATTAGCCATTCTTTTAATCATTTAGCAAACATTCCATCCATAGTTTGTTGATGCTTCCTTTATATCAGGTATGAATCAGGGGGAGCAGGATCCAGCTTGCCTTCCAGCTGCTCAGTTTCTATGAGCTCTGTGAATGGGTGCAGGGCCAAGAGAGGCCATTGTGGTAGTTCCCATACCATAAAGACATTTGACTTACACAGCACAGTGAAGATGAAGAGAAGTGTTCAGACTCAAGATATATGTTGGGGTTTGTACAGATGGTAATTGCCGAGGAACAGAATATTAGGGTTACTGAAGGGATAAATAAGATACTTTAACGTAATTTTTGGCTTGAGCACTGGGTATGTGGGGGAATAGACTTGTAGACAATCGTAAATAGTTTGGGCACGGAAAGATAAGGTTGTGATTCCTATTACATGTATAATTGGAAATTCTGAGTTGCTCACTCAAGAGATGTGCCCGGAGGGTAAGAGACTCTAGGAGATTGAGAAATGTAACAATTATCCACAGGTCCTTTGTATTTAAAGCCACAGCACTGAATATGGCCCCTTAGAAAGTGAAGATCACAGGGTCCATGACTGAGGGCTGGGTCCCTACGTGGACTGGCCCAAAAGTGGGGAAAGAACATGCAAAGGACAGGGAGAACATCCAGGAGGTCAAGAGGAATAATCAAGGGGCAGTCCACAGTCTCATCAGAACACCAGCAATAATATATATTTCTTTTCATCTTCTATTTACTTAGCTTTGATAATGTTGATTATCATCAAGCATCTTCTAATTTGTCACACACATGCCAGACTGTTCTAAAATTTCAATTGCTTAGGAAGAGTGAAAAAAAAATATATTAACACTTCAGGTGAATCTGCTGACATGATGCAATTTATTCAGCATATAAGCAAATGAGGTTGCAAATTTGAGTTACTGACAATAGCAACTCTAATTGGTGGAATATGGAATAAATGGAATATAATTAAATTTTATTAAATATGGGATTTTGGTGGAAAAAGAAATTTTCTTTATTATCTATGAAATAGATTATTTGGCTTTTTTTGCAAATCTTTTCCTACTTTCAACTCCCCTCTACACCTCACCCCACTTTTTATTCTAATGGAGGCATTTTCTTCCACTCATTCCTTCATTTTTTTAAAAGATTTTATTTATTTATTTGAAAAAGAGAGAGAGCACGAGTGGTGAGGGGTGTGCAGGGAGCCCAACACAGACTTGATCAGCAGGACCCTGAGATTGTGACCTGAGCTGAAGGCAGATGCTTAACCATTGACCCACCCAAGTGCCCCTTATCCCTTATCTTGCAAATATTTGTAGAGCACCCACTATATCCAGACCCCGAACAAAAAGTTGGCACACAGTGGAGCAAAAGAAGAGCTGGCTACCTCCTGGGCAAGTATTCTTTCTGGGAGAAATGCAAGAATGAATATGGTATCTAACTAAGCCCAACAGAACTGAATTCAACTCCTACAAATGAAGAGAGGCTGTGCCTTAGGAAGCAGGCCTGGGAAGGCCTCTACGGAAATGCTGCTTCAGTTGAAAACAAAGCAGGAGAGAAGTCTGTGTGCTGATATGTCCTCTGTGAGCATTCACATTTCAGCAAAGGAGCAAGGAGGAGAGAGGATCTCTGTGGATCCAAGGTGGACCCCTGGAGATGTTCCTCCTGCATCAATAGGACATCACCAGTTCAGTTCATTAGGTGCAAAGTCATCCAGATTTGATTACCTGAACATAATGGTGTGATTGTTAAGTGACATTTGAATTCCTTACTTCTAATAAATGTATCACCAGAGATCTGTTCAGTGTTTTCTTAATTCCTTAGCTAAATGTAAAACTATTTTCTCATAATCCCATTCATATCACACATTTTTGTGAGGGTTTTTTATTTAAAAAATAAATTCTTTGAAGTTCAGAGCTTATTTTCTAAAGACAGTACATAAGGCCAGCACTGTCTGTGAAGTCAAAGTACGTGGGAAATTCAATGAAATGTATCCATCTGGAACTGGCACTGATGTCTGTGGAATACCCCCTGAGCACCACCGACTGACCAGAACCCTCACTTGTGGAACCTCCAAAGAGTCACCTTCAGAACAGGAGGCTATCCAAGGAGCCCACCTCTAGGTGGCCTTATGCCTTGGAAATAATTTTTCCTGATTATCAACTTCAACCAAATGAGTCACTGTGGAAAGTAGAACCCTATGTTTTTCAAGATATTTACTATGGAAACTTGGAAGTTCTTTCTTATCATTGGCACATTACTTTTTATGACTAGAGTAAGTATAGATGGCACTAGTTAAACCCCCTAGGACATAATCTAATTTCCAAGTTGTTAACATTATGATTGACACCAGGGACTTTATTACATTTTCCACTGGTCCACATTTCCCTCTGTTTGTGGTGATACCATACATGTGAGGTCTTGGCTATGTATGAATTGTATATGCCTGGGGCCTGCATGGGTGTCACTAAATTGTGAACTTTGCACCCAAACCGTCTTCCCCCCACAAACCCCCACTTCACTCAGGGATCTTCACTCAGGATCCCTACCCTATCCAGAGAGTCCACACTCCACACTAGGGGGAGCTTCAAGCTGTAGACTGAAAAGACTTCCAGACATCTGCTCTACCCATCCTTTCCCCCATTCCTGTCAATCTCTCAAGAATATCTCTGGGCTTTCCCTAGCAAGGGAGTGCCCTGCCTTTTGTGAAAATCTAACCATGAAAGACCTTTCAACATTATAAATAGAAACAAATCAATAATGGAAGATATCCTGAGACATTTTGATCCTTTAGTTTTTAGAATCTATTATCTGTCTAGATAACATTTTTATGGGGTCTGAGATTCACATGTGTGTGTTTGAGGTTTTCATTATAGTGCATCTTTTTTCTCCAACAAGTTAGAGATGTTGGGGAACTGTTTTTGCCTTCTGGCTCCAAAATCATTCCTTTTTAGTAATGCTCATCATTAGCTATGCCATCTGCATTGTAATGTGCTTCATTCCATCTGTCGGTGTCACTTCTCTTTGCTGGATTTTGTTAGCAAATATTAATCTGTGTTAATATAACAATTAAGGTTGATCAGGGCTTTTCCTGTGCCAGGCACTATAAAGCACGCTTAACATATCAGATCCACAAAGTACGCATTTTTAATATGTAGTCCCCATTTTATTTAAGGAAGAAGGTATGAGAGATTCATTACTTAGTCTGGATCAAAGGGTAAGCCTAGTGCTACTCTTTAAAGGAAATATAAATATAGCATGAATGCTGTGTGGGTTTGGGAGTATTTACAGTTATCCTGGAGGAAGGCTCTCCCATTTTATCACCTTTTTACAGTTTTATTGAGATATATTTGACACATAATATTGTATAAGCTTAAGGTGTACAATGTATAGATTGCAAAATGTGTACCTTAATAAGATAAGTATCACATTCTTCACTTCACATAATTACCATTTTTTGTTGTGGTTATGATAAGAACAACTAAGGTCTACCTTCACACAATTTTCAAGTAAATTTAATATAATACCATTATCTATAGTCACCATGTTGTACATTCAATCCCTGGAAATTGTTCATCTTATAACTGAAGGTTTTTGGCTTTTGGTCAACATCTTCCATACTCCTAACCTCTGGTAAACATCAGTCTACCCTTTGTTTCTATGAATTTGACATTTTTAGGTTCCACATATAGGTAAGATTATACAATATTTGTTTTTCTCTTCTGACTTATTTCACTTTGCATAATTCCCTCCAGATCCATTTACAACACGCCCACCCACCTGTCCTCCAGCAACCTTCAGTTTGTTCTCTATAGTTAAGATCTGTTTTATGATTTGCCTGCCTCTCCTGACCCCCCATGTTCATCTATTTCATTTCTTAAATTCCACATATGAGTGAAATCATATGGCATTTGTCTTTCTCTTACTGACTTATTTCACTTAGCATAACACACTCTAGTCCCATTCATGTCATTGAAAATGACAAGATTTCATTCTTTTTTATGGCTGAATAATATTCCATTGTATACCACTACTTCTTTATCCTTCCATCAGTCATTGGATATTTGAGATCTTTCCATAAGTTGGCTATTGTTGATAATATTGCTATAAACATCCAGGAGCATGTACCCTCTTTGAATCAGTATTTTTGTATCTTTTGGGTAAAATACCTAGTAATGAAATTCTTGGATCATAGGATAGTTCTATTTTTAACTTTTTGAGAAAACCCCATACTGTTTTCTAGAGTGGCTCTACCAGCTTGCATTCCCACCAACAGCATAAGAGAGTTCCCTTTTCTCTGCATCCCTACCAACACCTCGTTGTTTCCTGTGTTGTTAATTTTAGCCATTCTGACAGATGTGAGATGATATCTCACTGAGGTTTTGATTTGTATTTCCCTGATGTTGAATGATGAAGAGCATCTTTTTTTGTGTGTCTGTTAGTCATCTGTATATCACTTTGGAAAGATGTCTATTCATGTCTTCTCCCCATCTCTTAACCGGATTAGTTTTTTTGTGTGTGTGGAGTTTGATGAGTTCTTTATAGATTTTGATTACTAACCTTTTATCAGATATGTCACCTGCAAATATCTTCTCTCATTCTGAAGGTTGTCATTTAAACTTGTTGATTGTTTCCTTCACTGTGCAGAACTTTTTATCATGATGAAGTCCCACTAGTTCATTTTTTTTTGGTTTCCCAAAAAACATTTGCTTTTGTTTCCCTTACATCAGGAGACATGTCTAGCAAGAAGTTGCTGTGGCTGATGTCAAAGAGATTGCTACCTGTTTTCTCCTCTAGGATTTGTATGGTTTCATGTCTCACATTTAGGTCTTTCATCCCTTTTGAATTTATTTTTGTGTATGGTGTAAGAAAGTGGTCCAATTTCATTATTCTGTGTGTTGTTATCCAGTTTTCCCAGAACAATTTATTGAAGAGATTGTCTTTTTTCCATTGGATAGTCTTTCTTGCTTTGTTGAATACTAATTGACCATTTAGTTGTAGGCCCATTTCTGGGTTTTCTATTCTGTTCCATTGATCCGTATGTCTGTTTTTGTGCTGGTACCATATTTCTTGATCACTGGTGTTCTTATTTAAATATTTGATAGAATTAGCCCATGCATCCATCTGGACCTGAGCTTTTTGGTTGGGAGATTTTAAAAATTGAAATGTAGTTGATATACAATTCTACATTATTTTTAGTTGCACAACGTAGTGATTTGATAGCTCCATACACTAAGATGTTCTCACCATGAAAAGTTCTCACCAGTCACCATCCATCATCATACAATACCATTATAATATTATTGACTATATTCCTTATTCTGTACCATTCATCCCTTTGACTTACCCATTCTATAACTGCAAGTTTACACTTCTTAATCCCCTTCACCTATTCCACCTATATCCCAATCTCTTCCTATCTGGCAACCACTAGTTTATTCTCTGTATTTATAATTCTGTTTCTGTTTTTTGTTTGTTCATTTGCTTTTGTGGTTCATTTTTACTTTCACATATAAGTGAAATCATATGGTATTTTCTTTCTCTGCCTGACTTATTTCATTTAGCATAATACCCTCTAAGTCTATTCAGATGGTTGCAATATATATATAAAGTATATATAGTATATATTTAATACATAATATTAATATAAAATATATATTATATTAAACATATTATATTAATATAATTAATTGTGTTAATTAATTCTATTAATATAATATATTACATGTTTGATATATAATATATATATACAATATATAATCTCTATATAAGTCTCTATATAATCTCTATAATCTCTATATGTCTCTGAATAAGTTTATTCATATGGTAGCTATGATATATATATATATATACACACACACACACACACACACACACACAATCTCAGCTTCTTTATCCATTAATTTACTGATGGGCACTTAGGTCACCTCCATATCTTAGAAAAGTAAAAGCCAGAACCACAGAAACACAAAGAATTATGAGAGACTACTGTGAAAAATTATATGTCAACAAATTAGGCAACCTAGAAGAAATGAGTAATTTCTAGAAACATACACTCTTTCAATACTGAATCAAGAAGAAATGGGCAATCTGAGCAGACCAATTACTAGTAACAAAATTGAACTGGTAATCAAAAACTTTCAACAACCGGGGCGCCTGGGTGGCTCAGTGGTTTAAAGCCTCTGCCTTCAGCTCAGGTCATGATCCCAGGGTCCTGGGATCGAGCCCCTCATTGGGCTCTCTGCTCAGCAGGGAGCCTGCTTCCTCCTCTCTCTGCCTGCTTCTCTGCCGACTTGTGATCTCTGTCTGTCAAATAAATAAATAAAATCTTTAAAAAAAAAAAAACCTTTCAACAACCAAAAGTCTAGGAATAGATGGACTCACAGGTAAATTCTACCATTTAAAAAAGAGTTTATTTTTATTCTTCTCAAACTATTTCAAAAAATAGAAAAGGAAGAGAAGCTTCCAAACTCATTCTATGAGGCCAGTATTACTCTGATACCTGGGAGTTTTTTTTATCAGTTCAATATCCTTATTCATTATTGGTCTATTCAGATTTTATATTTCTTCATGATTCAGTGTTGGTAGGTTGTATGTTTCTAAAACTTTATCCAGTATTTCAAGGTCACTCAATTTGTTGGCATATAATTGTTCAAGTAACCTCTTCTGAACCTTTTCATTTCTGTGATATTGGTTTTAATTTTTCCTCTTTCACTTAAAATTTTATTTACTTGAACCCTCTCTTTTTCTTGGTAAGTCTAGCTAAAGGCTTGTCAAATTTGTTTATCTTTTGAAAATATCAATTCTTAATTTATTGATCTTTTCTAGTCTTTTGAGTCTTCATTTCATTTTATTTACTTCTGCTCTGATCTTTGTGCTTTTTTTAAAAATTCAAGTTAGTGAATACATAGTGTAGTATTGATTTCCTGAGTATAATTTGATGATTTATCACTTACATATAACACCCAATGTACATCCCAACAAGGGCCTTCCTTAATGCCCAGCACCCATTTAGCTCAATCCCCCACCGACCTCCCATCCAGCAACATTCAGTTTGTTCTCTATAGTTAATAGTCTCTTATGGTTTGCCTGCCTTTCTGTTTTGTTTTGTTTTTTTTTCCTCCTTTCTTTCTTTTTTTAGAGGGGGCAGGGGCAGAAGGAGAGGGAGAGAGAGAAACTTAAGCAAGTTCCACACCCAGCTGGAAGCCAGAGGCAGTGCTTGATCTCACAACACAGTCTCAGGGTCATGACCTGAGCCAGAATCAAGCCAGAATCAAATGCTTAACCAACTGAACCACCCAGATATCCTTCACTCTCTGCTTTTACCTTATTTTATTTTTCCTTCCCTTCACCTATGTTCATCTGTTTTGTTTCTTAAATTCTACAGATGAGTGAAATCATCTTCTTCTGCTAACTTTTGACTTAGTTTGTTCTTTTTCTAATTGCTTGAGGTGTAAAGTTATGCTGTTTATTTGAGGTTTTTTTTTTTTAAACGTAAGCATTTATTACTATAAATTTCCCTCTTAGCTCACCTTTTACATCATCCCCAAAGTTTTGGTATGTTGTGTTTCCATTTCCATTTGTTTCAATTTATTTTTTATTTCCCTTTTGTAACTGAGCATATGATTTATCCTGGACAATGTTATATGAGAACTTGAGAAAAATGTGTACTCTGCTTTTGTAGATGGAATGTTCTGTATATGTCTATTAGGTCCATTTGGTCTAATGACTAGTTCAAGTCCAATGTTTCTTTACTGATTCTCTGTCTGGATAATCTGTCTATTGTTGAAAGTAGGATACTGCCTTCCTTTACTTTTATTATATTGACATCTACTACTCTTTTCAGATCTGTTAGTATTTGTTTAAAATATTTAGGTATCCAATGTTGGCTGCATATATATTTACAACAGTTACATCTTCTTGATAAATTGACCCCTTTATCATTATATAATGACCTTCATTGTGTCTTATTAGTTTTGACTTTTAAGTCTGTTTTATGTAAGTGTAGCTCCCCCTGTCTCTTTTGGTTTCCATTTGCATGAAATATCTTTTAATATACCTGCACTTTGAGTCCATGTATTCTTGAAGCTGAAGTGAATCTCTTATAGGCAGAATAGATTGGGGCCTTTCCATTTAAACACTCTATGTCTTTTGATTGAAAACTTTAATCTGTTTACATTTATTTATTTTTTTAAATTTAATTTTATTTTTTCAGTGTTCCAAGATTCATTGTTTATGCACCACACCGAGTCCTCCATGCAATACATACCCTTCTTCAAACCCACCACCAGGCTCACCTAACCCCCCAATCCCCTGCCTTCCAAAACCCTCAGTCTGTTTCTCAGTGTCCACAGCCTCTCATGGTTCATCTCCCCCTCTGATTTCCCCCAGTTCTTTTCCTTTCCTTCTCCTAATGTCCTCCACATTATTCCTTATGCTCCACAATTAAGTGAAATCATATGATAATTGACTTTCTCTGATTTATTTCACTCAGCATAATCTCCTCCAGTCCAGTCCATGTTGATGCAAAAGTTGGGTATTCATCCTTTCTGATCTATTTACATTTAAATTAATGACTGATTGGTAGGGAGGGACTCTGAAGTTTGGTATCTGTGAATGTGAAAACCTGAGAGCCAAAAGCTGGTGAAATCTGCAAGGAGTCCAAAATGTCTGTGCTGGCTGTTAGTTTCTTCAGTGGCAAAAGGTGCTGAGGTTAAAGGAATTATGTTGCTTGATCACAAAGCTGCATTCCCATGTCCTATTTCAACTCAAATATGGATCTTCTTTGTTAACCCAAGTGAGGAAAAAAAAAAGATCAGGATTTGTTTTTGTTTTTGTTTTCTTTTTTTTATTTCAAAAAAATCATAAATATTAAGAACAACAAAAATATGTCAGATACTTCTAATTGTATTGAACATTTATTTCAATGATCCATTTTACATGACTTATGAAATATTGCTCTGATATTCTTTTTCAAAGGGACAGATTGCTTTGGAACATTTGTACAATGTCAATTTTCTGTACTCATTGTAGACTTCTTATATCTCTTGCAGGGAAAATATTTTGTCATCCTAAGTTCGTCGTGTTAAGTTATTGATCTGTATAAGCCATATGGCAGGTATTCACTGTTCTGCTCTAGGTTAACAGGTAAATCTCAGTGTATCCTATGAGGTGGTTGTTTTTCATGTTTGGCATGGAAAGTAGCCCTGGAAAGATATTTAACTATCTTATATCTTTGGACTCTCAGCTATAAAACAATCAGGAATTCCCAAAGTACACGCTAAGATGAGTGTGGTGACAAATCATTTCTCTTCCCTTTGATATCACAGAACAATTTCCTGATAAAAACATGTCTTCATCTTCATTTCCTCTGCTTTGAACCAAAACCTCATCTCTCAAATCTTGGGAGCTTTCAAACCACCCCGAGGACATATCCAAATCAGGGAGGTCCCAGACCAGCAAGTAGCTGTCATTGAGCCTTCCCCTCTTAAATTTGCTTGTCTGTGCCTGTGGCTTTCTGGGAAGAAATAGCCAAGTCCACACATTCTAATGCAGTGGTTTCCATAGGATGTTCAGAATGTTAATGTTATTTTTTTTAAAGTTTGTGATAAAGTTTGTAAACCACTGAATTAAACACATTTCAATGAAGTTTACTTAGGAATTTCAAAGTGAAAGGATGGTATATAGCATTCCTCAAATTATTTTGCCACAGACTCATATTTTAAAGAAGCAGTTGAGATTACATAAGGGAAATCTTGGGCCAAACAGTGACCTTTGCACAAAGCCAGCCAGCCCCAGAGAAACCTACTGCTCCCTCCTTAGAGCTTCTAGGAGGGAGGGGTGACTTCCACCTCTCCACCCCCAGTCTCAGAAGAGTTCACAGATGATGCACTTGGCAAGACTTTCTATTAGCCTCCTCCTCTAATCCTTTGTCCCCAAAAGCACAGATTCTTCTGGGTTCCCTTTCTATTGCTCTCAAAGTTTTCCCTTTTTTAGAGTGTTTATGAGGATTACTATCCTGGGAGTGCACCAGAACAGTGATGTTCTCTATAACCACAGCCTCAGAATGGTGGACAATGCATGAGAGTGTTGAGTAGATAGTGGCTGAATGAGCACTTGAACCCACTTATGGACACAAGTCCACTTTATAGCATGAACAAATGAATATGCCACAGCTCAGCTTCTCCTGGTAGCAAACTACTAGGGAAAGGAATCCACTAAAGGAAACCAACACACATGTATTTTGATCAAGGTGTCCAGTCAAGCCACCTTGGGCACTGTCAGACACTCTTGAAGCTAGACCATACGGGTAATTCCTTTATAAAAAATGCACTTTGGAATCCAATTAAGTTCGCTCTTCCATATATTTAGTATTGGGTTCTAGTTTTTATCCTCCTATAACATCTCCACAATTACATTTTTAATCCTATTTTTCCACAATATGGTCACTTTATATAGGAAATTTGAACAAGGCTATAAATCCTGAAAACATTTTTGTATCTCAGATAGAAAAATAGAGAAAAAAATTAAATTGTTTTCTTCTAAGTAGTAGACTGCATGAGGCCAGAGGGGTCAACCCATCAAAGCAAATAGGAACTGTCAAATATCAAAGGCAAGAAGAACATATCTCTTCAATAAGGGTGCTCTGTATGCTACCAGAGTAGACAGTGGTCTAGGAGCTGGCCAGAGTCTGGCCCTCCCTGCATGAAGTCTGCTATGGGCTGAACTGTGTCTCCTAAAAATTTGTATGTTGGAGTCCTAACCTCCAATACTTCAGAATGGGACTGCATTGAAAATGGGGTCTTTGAAGAGGTGATTAAGGTTAAATGAGTTCATATTTGTGGGTCCTAATCGAATCTAACTGGTGTCCTTACAAAAAGAGATTAGGACAGAGACACACACAGAGGGATGACCACATTAAGGATTAAGGAGATGTTCATTTGCAATCTGAGGCCTGAGACATCAGAAGAAACAACCCCCCCCCAAAAAAAGAAGAAACAACCCTGATGACACTTTGATATCAGATGTCCAGCCCCCAGAACTGTGTGGCATATATTAATTTTGTTATTGAAATGACACATTCTGTGGTATTTTATTATGGCACAAATGGCAGTCAAACAAACCCATATAAAGTCCTTCCTGTGGAGCATCCAGTGGAGTGACTCTGTCACACAACAGCTTGGATTCCCTCAGTTTTTATTTCTTATTCATTGCTACCCTTGGGGACCTTTTACATGTTAGGTAGGGTTGCTCATGTTTTCATTTCACTTTCAATGGACATCTCCTCAGAAAATTTAGAGTTTAAAAAAAAACATTCTGCACTGATGTATTTTTACTTATTGGGTTTCTAAAGAACTATAAAGTAAGAACAAAGGAAATTTTAGTCATAACCATGGAACTAATAGTTATAAAATCAGAAAACTTTTCAACTAAGCTGACTAGAATTTGTGTAAAAATTTAAGGTCAGGTTTGTTTTTGTTTTTCTTCTTTCTTTCTTTCTTTCTTTTTTTTAATAAAGCCAGGAACTTTTTGTTAGGGATGATGAAGGCCCATTTGTTCTTTCCAGTCACCTAATAAAAATGACATTTTGGACTATAGTGAAATGTGACTGCTATAACCCTCTTTTCTCTAGCCTTGCCCATTGAACTCACAATTATAAGTCAGTAGATCAAAATTCTGCCATTAAAGCACCAGTATTCCCAAAGGGTAATGTATCTTCCTAGCTGATAAGTCTAGAAATTATTCTACAAATAAGCTGCAATTAATCTTTTACCCTGAAAGCAAATTAAGGCTTAGTTTAGTTAGTGATATGACCATAGTTTAGAACTAGAAATACAATAAGTTGCAACATCAGTCAAATGCCTGGAGCCACTCACAGTGACACTAAGGCCTCAATAAATCAGAATATTTGTGGCTTGATCTGCTGGCCAGGGAAGTTCCTGGGAAAGCCCCTTTGTCCATCAGTATAAATTTACGGCAGCAGTTTTAATGGATGCTATTGGAAACATGTCTTCCATAGGAAGTCCTCCCTGATAGCTGTTCACTTTGTGATGTTCACTTGGCCACAGTTCTGCTGAGCTGTATCACCATTGGGGCTTCAGTCAGTGGCAGCTCCCAGGGAGAATGCTTCTGTTTTCTCTAAATGGCCCTCTGAATGCAGTGCATACTGTATGCATTCCCCCAACTGCCCTTGGATTCCACTGACATTCCAAGGCATCTTCCCCAGACATACTTTCTTTGTGATGTGCAGCATCTTTAATGGAAGGCTACCAGAGCCCATGCTGCATGCACATGTGGAGCTCCAGAGTGATGGGGAGTATATGTCCTCCAAGTGCTGCCCTTTCACCTATCTGCAGACAGGTGCAGAAGTAAAAATGCCCCAAATCCCACCTCTTGCCTTATGGGGCAACTCTGAATGTGGTCCATACCAATTTTTTTTTAGTCCCTTTCCTTACTTGCACCCCCTTACCCACACCTTACTTGTTTTCCAGCTTCAGAACTTGTCTCAAGGTCTGCTTGCTGCTGAAGAGCCTAGGACAAAGTATCTTATGCTTTGAGGCATTTTGTTAGTTTATTCAAACACACACACACACACACACACACACACACACACGAGCAAACATACAAATTAGTATTTTATTTGGAATGGCATTGAATTTTTAATACAATTTGGTGTGAATTGATGCCTTTATTTAGGTTTAACTAGCAACAAACTCTAAGAGAAGTGCAAATAGTAATTTGGGACATGAAAGAAGCACTACTACAGGAACACTATCAAGAAGGGAGGGACACAGCCACACTTTACAATGAAGTGTATAATTGTGCAATTCACCAATTCTGCAGGGAAGCTCTGAAAACCAGCACAGTTCAAAGGCCTCAGAATTCTCCCACTGGAGCATTAATACATCAAATCCACAACGATGGGTTGAAACCTGTCCCCAAGGGATAATTATTCTCCAATCTTCCAGCCACCACACAAATAGGCACAAAAAGACCTTGGTGGCCAATAAAACGAGCAGGCAAATGGGAGGTTAAACTTCTAAGCCCTAAAGCTATAGGAGTATAGGGAAATGAGAAGGACATCACAGACAACTACAATTGATACCTGCACAAAAGTGACTTCCAATCCATGGATACAGAATATGAAATGCAGAATGATTAAATTATCTTCCCCCCACCCACTCCATAAGCTTCTGTGTATGTTTTTAATATCCTTCAATTACTTAGTAGTAAAAGATTTACATTTTCCTTTTTTAAAATTTTTATTGTGTTATGTTAGTCACCATACAATACATCATTAGTTTTTGATGTAGTATTCCAAGATTCATTGTTTATATAAACACCCAGGGCTCCATGCAATATGTGCCCTCCTTAAGACCCACCACCAGCCTCCCCCATCCCCTTACTCACCTCCCCTCTAAAACTGTCAGTTTGTTTCTCAGAGTCCACAGTTTCTCATGCTTCATCTCCCCTCAGATTTTCACCCCTTCACTTTTCCTTTCCTTCTCCTAATGTCCTCCATGTTATTCCTTATGTTCCACAAGTAAGTGAAATCATATGATAATTGACTCTCTCTTTTTGACTTATTTCATTCAGTATAATCTCCTCCAGTCCCATCCATGTTGATGTAGAAGTTGGGTATTCAACATTTCTGATGGCTAATATTCCATTGTATATATGGACCACATCTTCTTTATCCATTCATCTGTTGAAGGGCACTTCAGCTCTTTCCACAGTTTGGCTATTGTAGACATTGCTGCTATGAGCATTGGAGTACATATGGCCCTTCTTCTACTACATCTGTATCTTTGGGGTAAATAGCCAGTAGTGCAATTGCAGGGTCATAGGGTAGCTCTATTTTTGATTTTTTGGTGAATGTCTACACTGTTTTCCAAAGTGGCTGCATCAACTTGCATTTCCACCAACAGTGTAAGAAGGTTCCCCTTTCTCCACACCCTCTCCAACATTTGTTGTTTTTGCCTTGTTAATTTTTGCCATTCTCACTGATGTAAGGTGGTATCTCAATGTGGTTTTCCTTTGAATTTCCCTGATGGCTAATGATAATGAACATCTTTTCATGTGTCTGCTAGTCATTTGTATGTCTTCAATGGACAAGTGTCTGTTCATGTCTTCTGCTCATTTTTTTTTTCTTAATTATCTGCTTTTTGGGTGTTGAGTTTGAGTTCTTTATAGATCTTGTATTTCAGCCCATTGTGTTTAGTGTAATTTGTCAATATTGTGTGCCATTCCATGGGTTGCCTCTTTGTTTTGTTGACTATTTCCTTTGCTGTGCAGAAGCTTTTATCTTGATGAAGTCCCAAAAGTTCATTTTCTCTTTTGTTTCCTTTGCCTTTGGAGACTCGTCTTGAAAGAATTTGCTGTGGCCAATGTCAAAAAGGCTGCCTATGTTCTCCTCTAGGATTTTGATGGATTTCTATCTCATGTTGAGGTCTTTCATCCATTTTGAGTTGGTCTTTGTGTATGGTGTAAGAGAATGGTCAAGTTTCATTCTTCTATACATAGCTTTGGATCAACCAAGAAATCAAAGAAGAACTTAGACAACTCATGGAAGCCAATGAGAATGAATACACATTGGTCCAAATCCTATAGGATATGGCAAAGGTGATCCTAAGAGAGAAATATATATCCATCCAAGTCTCACTCAAAAAAATAGAAATAATCCCAAATACACAAACTCTCTTTATACCTTAAAGAATTGGAGAATCAACAACAAATTAAACCAACCCCACACCTGAGAAGGGAAATAATTAAGATTAGAGTCGAGATCAATGAGTTAAAAACCAGCAATACAATAGAACACATCAATGAAAATAGAAGCTGGTTCTTTGTAAGAATTAATAAGATGGATAAACTGCTGGCCAAACTAATCCAAAAGAAAAGAGAGAGCACTCAAATTAATAAAATTATGAATGAAAAGGGAGAGACCATGACTAACACCAAGGAAATAGAAACAATCATCAGAATATATCAACAGCTATATGCCAATAAGTTAAGCAACCTAGGAGAAATGGATGCATTCCTGGAAACCTACAAACTTCCAAGACTGAAACAGGAATAAATTGACAACCTGAATAGACCAATATCTAGTAACGAGATTGACGCAGTGGTGAAAAACCTCCCGAAATACAAGAGTCCAGGACCTGATAGATTCCCTGGAGAATTCTACCAAACATTCAAAGAAGAAATAATACCTATTCTTCTGAAGATTTTTTTCAAAAAATAAGAAGAGATTGAAAACTTCCAGACTCTTTTTATGGAGCCAGCATTATCTTGATCCCCAAACTAGGCAAAGACCCCAACAAAAAGAATTTCAGACCCATATCCCTGATGAATATGGATACAAAGATTCTCAACAAGATCCTAGCTAATAGGATCCAACAGTACCTTAAAAAGATTATCTACCATTACCAGGTGTGATTTATCCCAAAATGCAGAGGTAGTTCAATATTCTCAAATCAATCGATGTCACAGAACAAACCAATAAGAGAAGAGAGAAGAACACATGGTCCTCTCAATTGATGAAGAAAAAGCATTTGACAAAATACAGTATCTTTTCCTGATTAAAACTCTTCAGAGCATAGGGATAGAGGGAACATTCCTCAACTTCATAAAATCCATCTATGAAAAACCCACAGAAAATATCATTCTCAATGGCAAAAAGCTGGCAACCTTCCCATTGAGATCAGGATGCCCACTCTAGCCACTATTGTTCAACATAGTACTAGAAGTCCTAACAACAGTAATCATACAACAAAAATACCCTTTCTACAGTTTCATTGTTAGTGTATAAGAAAGCAACTGATTTCTGTGCACCAATTTTGTATCCTGCCACATTACTGAATTGCTGCATGAGTTCTAGTAAGTTGGGGGTGGAGTCTTTTGGGTTTTCCACATAAAGTATAATGTCATCTGTGAAGAGAGAGAGTTTGACTTCTTTGCCAATTTGAATACCTTTTATTTCCTTTTGTTGTCTGATGGAAAAACATTCCACGCTCATGGATCAGAAAAATAAACATTGTTGAAATGTCTATCCTGCCCAGAGTAATCTATACTTTCCACACCATCCCAATCAAAATACCTTGGCATTTTTCAAAGTGCTGGAATAAACAATCCTAAAATTTGTATGGAACCAGAAATGACCCTGAATGTTGAAAATGTTGAAAGAAAGGCAAGGAAATGTTGAAATAAAAAAAAAAAAACAAAGCTTGGGGAACAAAATCATGTTGCCTGATTTCAAGCTTTATTACAAAGCTGTGATCACCAGACAGCATGGTACTGGCACAAAAACAGTCAAATAGACCAATGAAACAGAGTAGAGAGCCCAGATATGTACCCTCAACTCTATGGTCAAGTAATCTTTGACAAAGCAGAAAAAAATATCCAGTGGGAAAAAGTTTCAATAAATGGTGCTGGGAAGTTTGGAAAGATTTACATTTTAAATTATATATCAAGTGCTACCTTTTAAGTTTTTCCTCTAATTATTGACTATTAGTACATGAAAAGATAATCGATTTTTAAAAAGGAACTTTTAAGTAGTTTATTCATTATCAGCTTTATTTACTTCTTCCTCTACAGATTAATTATGCCTGTTCTAGAATTTTATGTAAATGGAATCACAAGTGTAGAGTATTTTAAAATTGACTATTTTCACTCAGCTTAATTTTTTTAGATTTATTATGTCTTTATGTGTAAAATTCATCCATGCCCTTTTTATTAGTGAAAAATATTCTCTTATTGTAGATAGACAACAATTTATTGATCCATTGGTTGATGGGAAGCTAGGTTGTTTCCAGTTTTGAGCTTTGAGGATTAAAGCTACTATAAGCATGCATATGCAAGTCTTTTTGTGCAAGTCTTTGCATGGACATAACTTCACAATTCTTTTTGGTAAATACCTGGGTGCGAAATAATTTGGCCAAATAAAAAGGTATTCTTCACTTTATAAGAAACTATCCAACAGTTTTACGAAGTGACTATACAATTTTACATTTCTGTCAGGAAGATTATGAATATTCTGTGTGCTCCACTTCGTATTATTCATCTCTTAAATTATAGTCATTCAATTAGATGTGTAGTGGCTTTCCTTCTCAGTTTTTTTTTTAACGTGTATCTTTCAAAAAGAAAGAGCCAAAAGTATTAATTTGGGAAAGTCCAATTTGTGACATTTTCTTTGATGTGATTTTTGTGTTCTGTGATAAGTAATCTTGACTTACTTCAAGGAGGTGAGCATTTTTTTCCTATTTTTTCTTCTTGGGGATTCATATTTATAATTTTTACATTCAAGTCCATATTAAATTACATTAAACATTTCTAGTTAAATCTTGTAAATGTGAAAGGTAAGGGATGAACTTTACTTTTATTTTTTGAACTTTTATTTATTGAAAAGACTATCCATTCCTTATTGACTTATCTTCACACTTTTTGCCAAAAATCAATTAACCAGATATGTGTGAATCTAATTCTTGATTCTGCTCTGTTTTATCCCAGTAACACAATGTCTTGATTACTGTAGATATATAGTAAATCTTAAAATCCAACTTTGATCTTTGGAAAAATTGTTCTAAGTCACAAATATAATTTCTATATTATTTTCAGATTATCTTGTTGATTTCTGCAAAATAATGCCTACTGGGATTTTGATTGGGTTAAAATTAAATCTGCAGATCAAAGACAATTGGCTTTTTAAGAACAAAAGTCTCTCAGTCCATTAAGTTGGATATGTCTCTTCATTTAGCTGGGTATTCTTCAAATTTTCTGAGTAATACTCATATCACATATTATACCACATATTTTGTTTAAATTATCCCTAAAAATCACTCACTCTCTCTCTTTCTCTCTTTTTTAACTTCATTACAATAGTCTTTATTGTTGGGACATATAGAGCCTCAATTTTAGGGAATCTCATATTTTAATGCAATTGTAAGTGGTATCATACTTTAAATTTCATTTTAAACTATTTCTAATAGAGAAGTATGATTTATTTTTGTCATTGACCTCGTATCTGAGATCTTGCTAAATTAACATATAAGTTTAAATAAGTTTTTGTAGATTTGCTAGTATTTTCTACATACAAAATCATGTTTTCTTTTTTATTTTCCAATTGGCTTTTTTTAATTTCTTCTACATGTCTGATTGTTCCTGCTAGAATGTCCAGTACCACATTGAATAGGAATGGAAAGAAAATATGTCTTTTCCTTGTTTCAGATTTTAGAAGGAAAATTGTTAATCTTTCACCATTAAACATGATGTTAGCTAGTTTCTTTATGGATGTCTTTATTAAGTTGAAGATGTTCCTTTTATTTAAATTTCCTGGGAGGTTTTATCGTAAATTCATTTATGATAAATATACACTTATCAAGAATTGGTGTTGAATTTAATCAAATGCTTATTTCACTTATTGGAGTATTATACTGCTTTCTCTTTTCATCTATTAATATGGTAAGTCACATTGATCTAATGCTAAAATGATTTTGTATTTCTGGAATGAGCTCCACTTGGACATGATTGATATATTGTCTTTTTTGTATATTGTTATATTCAAATAACTAATATTTTGTTGAAGTGTTCATGCTCAATTTCTTTTTTTGAAATATTTTTGGTTTTAGGGGCACTTGGGTGGCTCAGTTCGTTAAGCAACTGCCGTCAACTCAGGTCATGATCTCAAGATCCTGGGACTGAGTCCTGCAACAGGCTCACTGTTCTGTGGGGAGGCTGCTTCTCCCTCACCCTCTGCCTGCAGCTCTCCCTGCTTGTGCCCTTTCTCTCTCTCTCTGTCAAATAAAAAAAATATATATTTTTTTAAAAGAAATATCCTTAGTTTTGGGATCAGGTTATCAAAGTAAAAATGGCCTAATAAAATTAGGTGAGAAAAATTGATATATTTTTAAATTTTTAAATTTTATTTTATTTTTTCAGTGTTCCAAGATTCATTGTTTATGCACCACACCCAGTGCTTCATGCAATAGGAGCCCTCCTTAGTACCCACCACTAGGCTCACCTAACCCCCCATCTTCCTCCCCTCCAAAACCCTGTTTGTTTCTCAGAGTCCACAATCTCTCATGCTTCATCTCCTCCTCCAATTTCTCCCAATTCACTTTTCCTTTCCTTTTCCTAATGTCCTCCATGTTATTCCTTATGCTCCACAAGTAAGTGAAACCATATGATAATTGAGTGTCTCTGCTTGACTTATTTCACTCAGCATAAACTCCTCCAGTTCCGTCCATGTTGATATGAAAGTTGGATATTCATCCTTTCTGATGGAGGCGTAATATTCCATTTTATATATGGACCATATCTTCTTTATCCATTCTTCTGTTGATGTCTTTTCTTCATTTTTAAGTGGTTTTTTTTTCACACAGCAATATGGATTTTTTTGTGAAATTCTGTTTCTGCATTTATTGAGAGAATCATGTTTTTTTATCCTTTATCATATTAAAATGGTATTTTGTATTAATCATTTTTTGGATATTAAGTTGTCCTTGTCTACCTGAGATAATATCACTTAGTAATATTATATAATCCACTTTATATGTTGCTGGATTTGATTTGCAGTATTTTGTCTATTTCTAAGGGAGGTTGTTCTAGAGTTTTGCTTTGTTTTATCTTACAACATGCTGTATGGGTTTAGTATCCAGGTAATACTGGCCTCACAAAGAGTTAGAAAACATTTGATCTTCTATTTTGTGGGAAACTTCCTAAAATATTGATATTAACTCACTTTAAAATGTTTCACAGAATGTGCCTGTGAATAGATACAGGCCTGGAATTTTCTTTGTGGGAAGTTTTAAAATATGAATTCAATCACTTAACTTGTTATAGATCTTTTCAGATCTATTCAGATCTGCTCCTTTCTATTTCTGTGTACTTTCAGCAGCGATGTCTCATACCTAATTTTAGTAATTTGAGTATTCTCTGTTTTTTTTTTCTTGGAAAGTCTATGTGGAGTTTCATTTTGTTAAACTTTTCAAAGAGCCACTTTTTTATTGTTTTATTTTCCTTAATCTTCTATTTTTATTTCATTAATTTATGCCCTGATCTTTAATTTTCTTACTTTTGCTAACTTTAGGTTTAATTTATTCTTATTTTTCCAGTGTCTTAAGGTAGAGTGTTAATTATTTATTACTCTTATATTTCTTCTCTTTTACAGTATAGATATTTACCGCTATAAATTTCCTTCTATGCATTGCTTTAGTTGCATTCTGTAAGTTCTGTCATATTTTTCTTTATTTTTCATCTCTAATTTAATTATAGTGTGGTATGAAAATATTACTTCTATATACCTCTATATTCTCTCCTCTTTTTAATGCAATTATTATAGCACATAGTGCTTAATAGTTTTTAAGTACTGGATGTTACATATAAAAATATGCTGAGATAATATTAGCCCACAGATATAATTCATTCTTCAGAGTGAGTTAAATTTTCTTCTGGCAGGCATCTGCAGCCATGAGATGATTTGCAGGTAGTTTTCAGTTCTACAAAAGCTTCTACCTCTTAACCACACTTACTCATTCAAGATTGAATGATAGTCAAAGTCTCTATAGGATTTTGCCTCATACTTCATACTTCTTTGTCTCCTTTCCTATCTAATCCCCTTTCCTACTTCCTAGTTGTTTTTCCCAAGAATACATTTTCCTGGGTGGCTTGTTTCCTTGTGTTTTGTGTGTTGCTTGATTGTGAACTAACATTTACTTAATCTTTCCCATACTATTTTGAGAGTCCAGATGCTTTACTCCAAAGATAATTTTTTTACAGTGAAGATTAAATCGTAATTTATTTAATATAGTCATCTTTCCATAGAGAATGAGATTTTCCAATGTCTCATAATTATAAGCAATATAACAAAAATACAAATGTGTATTTGTGCATAGGTGAAAATATTTTAGTAGAATAAATAGGAACAAAATTACTGGGGCACCTGGGTGGCTCAGTGGGTTAAAGCCCCTGCCTTCAGCTAGGGTCATGATCCCAGAGTCCTGGGATTGAACCCCACATTGGGCTCTCTGCTCAGTAGGGAGCCTGCTTCCCAAACCCCTGCCTGCCTCTCTGCCTACTCATGATCTCTGTCTGTCTAATAAATAAAATCTTTAAAAAAAAAAAAGGAATAGAATTACTGAATCAAAGACATGCTTTTAAAATTTTAATTTTGATAGTGTCAGAATGCTCTCCAGGAAAAAGATATCAGCATTTAAACTCCTACCAACTGTGTATACAATTGCCTATTTTATTAAGCCTTGTATCAACACACAATATTATTTATTCTTTTTAACTGCAACCAGTATGGTGAATGAAAATATACCTCAGGATTTCATTGTTTTCTTTTTCTGACTAAAGGAAGTTGGCCATATTTTTAAACTTCTTTTGGCCATTTGTGTTCCTGTGAATGGCCCATTTTTAGCCTTTGCTCATTTTTCCATAACAAAGTTTGAAGATGCACATTTTGTTCATTCTACACAGCATTTTATAGTTCTTGTCAAAGTAGTTGCTAACATTAAGAAATGAGAATATTTAACATTTTTTAAAATCCATATTTATAGCTTCTCCTGAATATTGAAGGCTCTTCAACCCTGGGCCCCTTTTGGCCATAAATACCTGGAACAGAGAAAGGCTTTTTCCTCTAGTGGTGCAGGTGGGTCTTGGATCCCAAGTTCCTCTCCCAGATATATTTTTTTGTTTTAATTCTTATGGCATCCACTGAGCAAAACAAAGTTGAGAATACTTTAGCTCTGCTCAGTTGTTCTAGCTTAATGTGGAAATCTTAGATTCTCATCTGCCACTTTGTGACAGGCTGAATAAATGAATTAATGCAGGTAAAACATTTATGGAAGCACTTTGCATATTTAAGGAGTCCCTGAATAGTATTGTCATCATTATCGTCATTATTATCATTAACATTACCAGTTCTCAACCTCTGTGTCAGGCTGTCAGCACCACCAAAAAAAGAACAAAGACTCATAGGAGTGAGTCTTTGCTCATGCTGAGGCTTCTTATATTATTTTTCTTTAAGTTCATAATAAATTAGCGCACACTTAGTGGATAATTATACCTATTTATTATCTCAGGATTCTGTAGATCAGACATCTGGCATAGCATGATTGGGTTATGTGCTCAGGTTGAAATTAAGTAGTTGGCCAATTATATGCTTATATGGAGGTTCCTCTTAGGGCCCTCTCCCAAACTCATTTCTGGTGTTGGAAGAATTCAATTTCTTGTGGTTATAAGAATGAAGTCTTATTTTCTTGCTGACAGGCAGCAAGGATATCTCTGAGCTCATATATGCCACTCACAAGTTCTTGTTCCTTATCCTCCTCCATATCAAAGCCAGGAACAAAGAGCTTTCTTCATTTTAAACCCCTCTCACTTTTGCAATATTTTGACTAATATCTGTGATCATTCATAAATCTCTGTACTCTTAAAGGCCTCATATGATTAGGTGAAGGCCGCCTATAATCATACTATTTTAAGGTCAACTGATTAGTAATTTTAATCATATCTGAAAGCTCCCTTTTCCATGTAAATTATAATCATGTGAACTAACATCAGACACCAAGATCATGGGGCCTGTCTTAGAATTCTACAACACTAATCGTGGCAGGCCTAAAGAAATGGCACTCATAGGACATCTTTAAAATCACATCAGTTAATAAAGCTATGAAAATAAACCCATATTGTTCCACACAATACCTCATTTCTATCTTTCTGTGTACATTTTAAAACTGAGCTCCAGTGTAAGTCCACTGATTTCCTGGAATACAGAGGGTCTTCATCTCCGAAAGTAGATGGTCTTACCAGTGCCTGAGGTCACCTATCCAACAGGATCAGCAAGAATCTCTGAATTTTCATTTTACAGCCCTCTTAAGTACATAAGAGCTATACAAATAAGATTCTAAAGACTTTTGGTAAGATTGAATTAATTCTAAGTGAGATTCCTGGGCCAGGTAACTAATTCATAAATAATGCAAAATAGATTCACTGATATTCTGGTACTTATTTATTTATTCCTTCCACAACTGCTATGAATGCAGAAATATTTCAAAGCTTTCACATCTGTGTCAAAGTCAAAATGTGTTTTCTGATGGCTTGAATTCAAATTTGCTTATTTGATTTCTTTTTTTCCCCCTCACAGCACCAAGAAATTGGTCTGGCACTGAGTTAGCTATGTAGTTATCTCTTAGTACAAAGGTCAGGTGGATGTGATGTCACTGAACTTCACATCAGCCACACCACTGCTGTAACCCTCTGTCATCTGCACATTCATAATGGATGCCTCAGGCACCTACCACTTCTTCCCCAAAGCTGTAGGGTGTTCATATTCACTTACTAATTACACCAAAAGCACAACAAGGCCACTGGAGGAATCTCTTTTACTTAGGAGTGAGATACTTATTTCTACCTCTGATCAGGCTGACAACAAAGCTGCACCCATTGGGGGGAGGAATCCCATTCATTAGTGAGGCCTGCCCTTTGAAATAAAAATCCACTGCATGGGCCTGGTTTGAGGTGGTTTTCACAAGGGCTGACAACTGGTATTCCACACACACTTATCAGAAGTAATGAAATAGGTCTGTTTTTACCATGCCATAGGCAGGCTTCATTGTTGCTGAATCATTATGAAGCCCACAGAATCCTTGAGAGGGAGCTAAAGCATCCAGAGTGGATGCAATGGCACAGGGACCTGGTGGGTTGATTATTGCAGGAACAATAACTAACTAACTGATGTGGAAGAATTTCAACAGTTTAGAAACCGATTCAGCCATGTCAGTATATACTTGACTTAGGAGAAACAAAGTTAATGGGACCTATTCTACCCATATATTTTAGCCTTTTGCTTATGTCACTCCTCACTTCTATCCCTGGATGGACATCCCTTTCTTTGTGTCATCTTAAAGAATTCCATTTTTCAGGACATATTTTTCTGTAATAAAGACTTATGAGATATTAATTGGTACTCAGCTGTAAGCTGTCCAGAAAAAAAAATACAATGACTATTAGGGAAGAGGAAGTGCTCTAGACAAGAGAGAAATACTGGGAATAGAATCTGGAGGCCACACACATGAGAACACTGACCTTCCTAATGTCACAGAAAGCACTGAGTGTCACTGCAAGAAAATGCTGCTAAATTCTGGCTCACACTTACTATAGATGTCTCACCTCCTCCTGTACCCAGAATCCTTCTCCTCCATGACATTATATAATTTACAGAGGTATCCCTTAAGACCTGAAGCCAATTCTCTTACACCCTATTGTTCTAACCCCTAGACTGATTTTCCTAGTAACAGAGTGAAGACCTCGACACTATTTGAATTCTGCTCTTGTTGGTCATTATTCTGCTGGACTGAACATATGTAGTTTGGGAAGATGGAGAAAAAATCATGCAGTGAAACATGGACCCTTAAAACACATCATGTATGCAATACTCTCATGTGTGACTTTAAGTTCAGAGAACTATTCCATCTTAATGTTTCAGGGAGGATTGTGGAAAGCTCATAAATGGCAACCACAAAGCACTCAAACCATGATCCTGGTGCAAACATGAATGACAAGTTTATCTTATTCACATCACATATTCTTTTGACAGATCAGATTGATGGTTTTGAATATTTAACTAGACAACATAAAGCTTTGAAATTTGGGCAGGTGATGTGTGTGTGTGTGTGTGAAGTCTTACTACACTCTCAGGTGTCTGTTTTCAACAGAACAGTGGTATATTTCATGAGAATCTAATAGTACTTGATTGATGTTTTTTCACTTAGTGTAGATGAGACCTGGACATATTTCAAACATCACAGAATATTTTGTATTCTTAAAACAAGACATGTATTTAGTCCAGTATTTGAAATATAGCATAAGAAACAGTGGTTCACTGAATTGCCCTTTGAATCTCTCCATGGTGTGGTTAGAGAAGAGCTCTCTTCACATTCCAATCATTCCATAATATGAGAGACAGAGCTGTCCCTGAGGGATAGATAACATGGTAAAAAGAGTTAGACCACCTCTTTTCCAGTGTGGGGAGAAATGCCCTGATTCATTGAAATGTTCCTAGCTATAGTTTGGTGTCCTTTTCTCTGAAGGCTGATATAACAAAATGCCTTAAACTGGATGGCTTAAACAAGAGAAATTTATTTTTTCATAGTTCTGGAGGCTAGGAAGTCCTAGGTCATGGTGCTGGCCAATTGGGTTTCTGGTGAGGATTCTTCCTGGCTTGCAGATGACCACTTGTTTCCTCATATGACAGAGAGACAGAACAGGATTTCTGGTGTCTGTTTTTATTAGGACATTAATCCAACTCAAGGACCCTACTCTTATGAGCTTTTAAACCTAATTATCTCCTAAAGATTCCATCTCCAAATACAATCATATTGGGGTTTAAGGCTTCAACGTATAAATTCAAGTGGGACACAATTCTGTCATAGCAGTTAGTGTAGACCTATGATTTGTAATCCCATATAGTATTGTAAAATTTGCACTGTATTTGCTAAAGCTGTACTGTGGTTTGAATATGTGTTCTCCCAGATTCATATGTTGAAATCTTAAATCCTAAAGGTGATGGTATTAGTAGGCAGAACTTTGGAGGTGCTTAAGTCATGAAAGAGAAGCCCTCATGAATGGGATTAGTGCTTTATAAAAGAGGCTCTAGAGATATCTTTAGCCTACATTGTGGGTACACAGTAAGTAGGTACTATGAACTAGGGAAGGAGATTTCAAAACAAAGGTGACCGTGCTGGCATATTAGTATTGGACTTTTCAACTTCCAGAACTGTGAGCAATACATTTCTGTTGTTTATAAGCTATCTTGCCCATGGTGTGTATTATAGCAACCAAGCAGACTAAGAAAAACTACCATAAGAAAATACCATAAAATGGTTGGCTCAAACCACAAAAATATATTGTCTTACAGGTTTGAAAGTTGGAAGGTAACAAGGTACTGGCAAGAAGGCTCCATCACAGGGCTGTGAGAAAGGAATCTCTTCCAAGTCTCTCTGCTTGGCTTGCAGGCAGCCATTTTCACTCTGTGTCTCTTCCTATATTGTCTTTCTTTTATCTATGTTTGTGTCCACATTTTCCCTTTTACAAGGACACCAGTCATTGGATTAGGGCCTACCTAATGCCCTCATTTTAACTTGATTACCTCTGTAAAGACCTTATTTCCAAATGAGGTCACATTCAGAGGCATTGGAGACTAGGACTTCAACATGTGAAATTTGGAGGAAACAATTCAAGTCATAACACCCGTAACACCCTGCTTCCCTTTTACAACAAAAACCTAATGTATCTTACTTTTCTGAAATAAAATCTGTAAATAATATAACCTACTCACACAGAAAAATTTTTAAAAAACTAGTATAATGTTCTGTCACATCAGGGGGAAAGAAAATGAAAGTAACTTAGAATAATAAGGATTTCACTTCCACCTTGTCTGTCTTCCACATGTCTGTCATTCTGGAAATTCACATGTCACATGTCACAAACACATGTCATTTGACTGCATGTGTCTGTGTGTGTGAGAGTGTTTGTATTTATGGGTCTGTATACATATGTGAGTGTGTGTGCACGAATGTATGCATATGAGTGTGGTATGTGTATGCATATGACTGTGTATGTATATGAGTGTGTGAGTGTTGTATGTGTACGCTTGTGTGTGTGAGAGAGAGAGAGATGCTATTCACTGAGACTATGATGGTTGTGCCTTTTCACTGTATTCAGGTCCTTGTCACACTCTTGATGCTGTCAAGGAGCCATTTTTTTAAAAAATACCTCATCTAGGACTCATTAGCTGTAGATGGTAAATGCTCTGTTTACAGATAGTACCTCAGAGTACAGAGGGGATCCGGGGGCTCTGAACTAAGTCAAGAATGATGGGGTTGAGCAGATGGGGAAAAGATACAGACTAAATGTACTGATGATTAAATAAAGGACAAGTGGGGGATGACTCTGATAGATTTTTGCCTATATGTCTAGAGAAATTGTCATATTTTTACTCAAGAGAAGGGATAGTGAAAAGAAATAAGAATTTATTACAAAAGAGAATGAATTTCATTGTAGATACATTGAAATAGAAATTGAAATACACAGCACAAATCTGACCTGGAATTCAGCTAAATGGGACTACAGTGCAGATCTGGAAGGCAAAAATCCACGCAAAATAGAAGATTCTAGCAGGGGAGAGCATATAGGAGTCTCACTTGTAAATGCAGCTCATTTTCGTTTGAATACCAGTTATGACATAATTATTCACATAATTATGCTTGAAAAATGTAGTTTGAATACACATCCATAGCACTAGGATTTGATGATATTATCTTATATGCTTCAGAAAACCCTGATTCAAATCAGTTTGGCAAGTCTTGATGAGTGCACACTCCATAATCCTTGTCAGGGAGAAAAGGTAGGGATCTCTGCTAGGTTCACTGATATGTCCCGTATGCATAGATCCCATATGGTAGCTACCAGAGAACAATTGTTGGTTGAAGTGACTGTCCTCATAAAGCCTGTAGAACTTGAGAAAATACAAGACTTCACACATGCATGTTGTGGCTGCGCACAAATGCAAACATATAGGCATGCATGCACAACATATGTGTGCAAAGATACTAAATTAAAATTTCCTTAAAGTAACTCCTACCGGGACACCTGTGTTTCTCAGCCAGTTAAGCGTCCAATAATTGATCTCAACTCAGGTCTTTTTCTCGACGTCATAGATTCAAACCCTGCTTTGGGGCTAGAAAAAATAAAAAATAAACTAAAAAAATAAAAGTAAATAAAAATTTTAAAAATAAATACAAATAAATAATAATAAAAGTAGATCCTGCCATGTATAGTCTGAATGAGGGTTTTTCCAAAGTGTTCCCTTTGTAGATTTTTCAGATAGACTCAGGAAACTCCCTGAATAACAAAATCTAGTACATTTATTTAAAACCAATTTTTAAGTCTCTAATGCATTCATCATCTCCAAGAGGAGAGAAGAATGTGTGTGCTGTCCAAAATGTACCTGTGACAGACACACAGTGTCTTCCTTTCTTTTCTTTTTTCTTCAACCCCTCATCCTTGCCCTGATGTTCTCCTACAAAGGTATCTCCTATACCAGTAAGTGAAGGAAAGGAACGTTTTGAGAGCTGTAATCTTTCAGACAGAGCTCTGCCTTTGCATACCTGTGTTGGAATACTACACCTCCCTGAAAGTCCTCAAGCTCAGTTTGGGTCACTTTCTCCATCATCTGGGCATCTCCTCAGTAGTATTCCTTACCTCTGGAAACTCAGCTCAGGAGGGATAGAAGAGTCCACAAAATTCAATCAGCAAATCCCCTCCTCTGTAGAAGACTATTTTTTTTTAAATCATCTTACCCCATTTGGCACCAGCCATCCCATAAGCCTTCAGTAATGAAATCTAATCTTTTTTAAAAAGTCTATTTTGAAAAGTTAAGATGGTAAACCCCATGAAAATAGAAAAATATATGATGTTTACATTTCTTGCTGTTATTAGATAAGGAAGGAAATAATTTTGTTATTTGAGATTCCTACATTTAACCGGGGGGGATCAGATAAACTGGTTTAAAATAGTGAAAAACAAAATGAGAAATATGGGATAATTATGTGGGCTCCAGCTCTAGAAGAATGAACCCATTTGTGTGAGTTGTATAGGAAAAGGTATCCACGTTGTGCTGGGGTATTGTATAGGTTATGACAATGTGGGCCATCTCTAAGACAGCTAAACACCTACATGAGTCGTGCTTTAATCAATTCAATATGAAGTTTGTGTGAAGTTCACTTGAAAGAACTGATTGTCCTCAAATGCTTGCCAGACTCAGTAGAAAGTGAGGTGTTCTCCTGGGGGATATGAAAGTGCTGGTGACTTGATTTTGTACCTTTTCTATAGATGCACATAGTCTTTTAAAATACTCAAAATATTTGAAATATGATTTTGCAAATTCACCCTGCTATCAGGCATTTTGCACTAAGGATGGGCAGAACGGATGTCTGGTCCATAAATGGAGATTCTGGAAAAATTCTTCCTCCTCCATGAGAATATAGTTATTTTTTGGCAGACATAGACATTTGGGGGTGGATTTTCATAGGCTTGACAAAAACATATCTTTTGCAACTTCCTTCCCTGCTGTCATTCTTTTCATTTTTAATCCACTGCATATGCTTCCTCAAAATATGAAAATATAGAAGTTATTAATATACCCAAGAGTAGAATAGAACATAGCCATTTAATCATAACGGTAACCTTTGAAATCTCACAAAATCCCTCAAACTATTTAAAGTTCATGATGCCACCAATCTTACTCTTTTTTTCCCTGTGTAATTTTTATCAACAATTCCTTATTTCCCTCATTCTCCCCAGCCCCTGATAACTACCATTCTATTCACTGCTTCTATGAGTTTGGTTTTTTTAAATATATCACCTGTAAGTGACATAATACAGAATTTGTCTTTCTCTGTCTAGTTTATTTCATTAGAATAATGCCATCTAGATCCATCCATGTCATCACAAATGGCAGGATTTCCTTATTTTCCATTGATGAGTAATATTTCTGTGTGTGTGTGTGTGTGTGTGCGTGTGTATGACATCTTCTTTATCCATTCATCCACTGATGGACATTTAGGGTATTTCCATATCTGTTGTGAATACTGCAACCATGGACATGGTTATGCAGATATCTCTTTGAGATCCTGATTTTGTTTCCTTTGAAAACTTGCCCCAAAGCGAGATTACAGGATCATATGGTAGTTTTACTTTTTAATTTTTGGGGGGAACATCCATATTATTTCCCATAGCGACTACACTATCTTACATTCTCACCAATAGTGCACAAGCATTCATTTTTCTCCACACATTTATCAGCACTTACTATCTCTTGTTTTATTGATGATGTCCACTCTTTTTTTTTTTTGCCTACCTTCCAATTTTATTTGTTTTATTTTAATTCCAGTGTAGTTAATATATGGTATTATACTTAGATTAACTTGTACAATATAATGATTCAACAATTCTATGTATTATTCAGTGCTCATCAAGATAAATGTACTCTTTAACCACCCTCACCTTTTCAACCATACACCCCATTCACCTCCTCTCTGGTAATCCTATGTTCCCTGTAGTTGAGAGTTTGTTTTTGGTTTGTTTCTTTTTATTTCCCTTGTTAATTTGTTTTGTTTCTTAAATTCCATGCCTGAGTGAAATCACAGGCTTATTCCACGTAATATTATACTACTGAGATTGTCCTATATTGCATGTTGTTGCAAATAGCAAGTTTTCATTCTTTATGACTGAATAATATTCCAGTATTTCCTTTTTTTTTTTTTTTTAAGATTTTATTTATTATTTGACAGAGAGAGAGAGAGAGCAAGAGAGGGAACACAAGCGGGGGGAGCGGGAGAGGGAGAAGCAGGCCTTCCCCTAAGCAGAGAGCCTGATGCAGGGCTAGATCCCAGGGCTAAGCTGAAGGCAGATGCTTAACAACTGAACCACCCAGGCACACCCCAGTCATTATATATATATTTCTTGGGTTGTTTATTTTAGCCATTGTGACAGGGAAGAGGTAATATCTTACTGTGTTGGTGATTTGCAGCATCATCAAGTGGAGACAAGAGCCACTTACACCAAGCCCAGCACCCCTGTGCCCAGCAGGTGCATCTCTATGAGAGCAAGTCAGCCTGAGAATCAGTGAAAGAGGCCTTGCACAAACTCCTCATGTACTACTGATCATAGTATCCTGCAAAGCTTCACTTCAATTCTTATTTTTATTTTTTAATTATTGTATTTTTATTTCTGAATTGTTACAAATAATATATATTAATGTATATATTCAATATATGCATACATATATGTATATATACATGTGTGTGTATATATATCTTCTTATATACATACATATGTATATATCTTCTTATATACTTATATATGTTTCTAGAAGAATTGGACAAATTTCTTGAAGTATAAAAACTACCAAAACTGAAAAATGAAGAAATAGAAAATTTGAACAGACCCATAACCAGCAAGGAAGTGGAATCAGTAATCTCAAATCTCCCAACAAAAAAAAGTCCAGGACCAGATGGCTTCCCAGGGTAATTCTACCAGAAATTAAAGAAGATGTAATATCTATCTATTCTAAAAGTGTTCCAAAAAACAGAACTGGAAGAAAAACTTCCTAACTCATTCTCTAAGGCCAGCATTACCTTGATTCTAAAACCAGAAAAAGACCCCACTAAAAGGAGAATTACAGGCTAATATCCCTGATGAACACGGGTGCAAAAATTCTCAACGAGATACTAGCAAAATCAAATCCAACAGTACATTAAAAGAATTATTCACCACAACCAAGTGGGATTTATTCCTGGGCTTCAGGGGTGGTTCAATATTTGTGAATCAATCAACATGATATACCACATTAATAAAAGAAACTATAGAAACCATATGATCATTTAATAGATGTAGAAGAAGCATTTGACAGAGGACAGCTTCCATTACTGATAAAAACTCTCAATAAAGTAGGTAGGGATAGAGGAAATGTATTTCAGCATCATAAAAGCCATATACAAAAGACCCACAGCTAATATCCTCAATGGGAAAAAAACAGAGTTTTTCCTTTATGGTCAGGAATAAGATAGGGATATCCATCTCAACATTACTATTTAACATTGAAGTCTTAGTCTCAGCAATAAACAACAAAAAGAATAAAAGGCATCCAAATCAGCAAGGAAGAAGTGAAACTTTCAATATTTGCTTACAACATGATAGTTTACATAGAAAACCAAGACTCCACCTGAAAACTGCTAGAACCAATAAACAAATTCATCAAAGTCTCATGGTATAAAATCAACATACAGAAATCTGTTGCATTTCTATACACCAACAATGAAGCAGCAGAAAAAGAAATCAAGGAATCGATCCATTTACAATTGCACCAGACCAATAACATACCGAGGAATAAACCTAACCAAAAAGGGAAAAGATATATACTCTGAAAACTATAGAACATATATGAAGAAAATTGAGGAGGACACAAAGAAATGAAAAACATTGCTTGCTCATGGATTGGAAGAACAAACATTGTTAAAATGTCTATACTATCCAAAGCAATCTATGTATTTAATGCAATCTCTATCAAAATACTACCAGCATTTTTCACAGAGCAAAAACAAACCCTCATCAAATTTGTACAGAAACAGAAAATACCCTGAATATCAAAGCAGTCCTGAAAAAGAAAAGAGAAGCTGGAAACATCACCATTCTGGACTTCAAACTATATTTACAAAACTGCTGTCATCAAGACAGTATGGTACTGACATGGAAATAGACAAATAAATCAATGGAACAGAATAGAAAACTCAGAAAGGGACCACCAACTCTATGGCCAAATAATCTGTTCTCTAAAGATTTATTTATTTATTTATTTATTTGAGAGAGAGAGAGAGAGCGCTCACACAAATAGGAAGGGCAGAGGGAGAGAGAACCTCAAGCAGACTCCATGATGAGCACAGAGTCCAACACAGGGCTTGATCTCAGGAACTTCAGATCATGACATGAGCTGAAACCAAGAGTCAAATGCTTAACCAAATGCATTTCCCAGGTTCCCCACGGTCAATTAATCTTTGACGATATAAGAAAGAATATCCAATGGAAAAAAATATAGTCTAGTCAACAAAATTGTGTTAGGAGAACGGGACAGCAACATGCAGAAGAATGAAACTGCACCACTTTCTAAAGCCATACACAAAAATAAATTCAAATGGGTGAAAGACATTTATGTGAGACTTGAAGTCATAAAAATCCTAGAGGAGAAAACAGGTAGCAACTTCTTTGACATCAGCCACAGAAACTTCTTGCTAGACAGGTCTCCTTATGTAAGGGAAACAAAAGCAAAAATAAGCTATTGGGACTTCATCAAGATAAAAAAGGTTCTGCACAGTGAAGGAAATAATCAACAAAACCAAAAGGCAACTTTCAGAATGAGAGAAGATATTATCAAATGACATATCTGATAAAGGATGAGTAATCAAAATCTATAAAGAACTCATCAAACTCAACACAAAATACCCCCCAATAATCCAGTTAAGAAGTTGACAGAAGACATGAATAGACATTTTCCCAAAGACATACAGATAGATGGCTAACAGACACTTGAAAAGATGCTCAACATCACTCATCATCAGGGAAATACAAATCAAAACCACAGTGACATACCACCTCACACCAGTCAGAATGGTTAAAATTAACAAGTCAAGGGGTGCCTGCATGGCTCAGTGGGTTAAAGCCTCTGCCTTTGGCTCAGGTCATGATCTCAGGGTCCTGGGATCGAGTCCCGCATCGGGCTCTCTGCTCAGCAGGGAGCCTGCTTCTCCCTCTCTCTCTCTCTCTGCCTGCCTCTCTGCCTACTTGTGATCTCTGTCAAATAAATAAATAAAATATTTTTAAACAATTAACAAGTCAAGAAATGACAGATGTTGGCAAGGATGTGGAGAAAGGGGAAACCTCATACTCTTGGTAGGAATGTAAGCTGGTATAGTCACTCTGGCTATTGAAGTATGTTTCCTATAAACATACTTTGTTAAAGGCTTTTATTAGGAATGGATGTCGTACTTTGTCAAATGCTTTTAATCTATCTATTGAGATGATCATATGATTTTTATCCTTTCTCTTATTGATTTGATATATCATGTTGATTGACTTGCAAATATTGAAATCCCTCTCACATCCTGGGACTAATCCCCATTTGGTTGTGGTGAATGGTTGTTAATGTATTGTTCAATTTGTTTTGCTAATATTTTGTTGAGGATTTTTGCATTTACATCTATCAGAGATGTTACTCTATAGTTTTCTCTCTCTCTCTCTCTCTCTTTGGTGATGTGTTTATCTGGTTTATCAGTGTGATACTGGCTTCATAGAATGAATTTGGACTTTTTCTTTCCATTCTATTTTTTTGGTAATAGTTTGAGTAAAATAAGTATTAACTCTTCTTCAAATGTTTGGTAGAATTTACCTGTGAAGATATCTAGTCCTAGACCTTTGTTTTTTGGGAATTTTTTGATTATTGATTTATTCTCCTTGCTGGTAATCAGCCTGTTCAAATTTTCTATTTTTCACTACTTAAGTTTTGGTATGTTATATGTTTCTAGGAATTTATCCATTTCTTCTAGGTTGCCTAATTTGTTGGCATGTAGTTTTTCATAATATTGTCTTACAGTTTGTATTTCTATGATGTTGGCGGTTGTTTCTCCTCTCTCATTCATAGTTTTATTTGAGATTTCCCTCTTTTTTGAGTTTCTTATTTTACTTGTTTGTTTCAAGTTTTTATTTAAATTTTATTCAGTTAATACATATGGTAATATTGGTTTCATGAGTAGAATTTAATGATTTATCACTTACATGTAACAAGTACCCTCCTTAATACCCATAACCAATTTACCCCATCTCCCCCACCTCCCTCCATCAATCCTTAGTTTGTTCTCCACTGTTATGAGTCTCTTACGGTTTGCTTCTCTCTCTATTTCTCTCTCTCCCTCTCTCTTTGATGAGTCTGGCTAGAAGTTTATCAATTTTGTTGATCCTTTAGAAGAACCATCTCCTGGCTTCATATGCTCTATTGGTGTTTTTTTATTTTGTTTTTAGTTTCTATATCACTTATTTCTGCTCTAATAGTTATTATTTCCTTCCTTCTGCCTGTTTTGGTTTCATTTGTTCTTTCTTTCCTAGCTCTTTATGTGTAAGGTTAGGTTATTTATTTGAATTTTTTTTCTTGCTTCCTGAGGTAGGCCTGTAATGTTATAATTATTCCTCTCAGAGATACTTTTGCTACACCCCAAAGATTTTAGACAATTGTGTTTACATTTTCATTTGTTTCCCTGTAATTTTTATTTCTTCTTTAATTTTTTGGTTGACCCACTCATTGTGTAATAGCATGCTATTTAACTTCCATATACTTGTGCTCTTTCCAGATTTTTTTTCTTGTGGTTGATTTCCAGTTTCATAGTGTTGTGATCAGAAAAATTGCATGGTATGATTTTGATTTCTTTTACTTTGTTGAGACTTGTTTTGTGGCCTAATATGTGATCTGTTTTGGAGAATGTTCTATGGGCATTGAAAAGAATGTGTATCTTGCTGTTTTAGAATAGAATGTTCTGAATATATCTATTCAACCTATCCGATCCCAGAGTGCCTGGGTGGCTCAGTCATTAAGTGTCTGCCTTCAGCTCAGGTCATGATCCCAGGGTCCTGGGATCAAGCTCCGTATATGGCTCTCTTTTTGGCAGGAAGCCTGCTTCTCCCATTCCCTCTGCTTGTGTTCCCTCTCTCACTGTGTCTATCTCTGTCAAATACATAAATTATGCATATAATTTATATATATATACTATATATATAATATATTTATACATATAAATATACATATATAACATATTTATACATATATACATACATATACATATATACATATGCATATATAATATATTTATATGTATAATATATTATACATAAATACATTATACATAAATACATTATACATAAATATATTATATATGTATATACATACATATATACATATATTATATATTATAATAAATATATTATACATATATTTGAGAGACAGAGAGCTAGAGAGCGGGGAGAGGGGCAAGGGGAAATAATCTTCAATTATACATATATTATAATATATATATTATGTATAATATATTATACATATTTATATGTATAATATATTATACATAATATATATAATATATTTATATTATATTTATATATATTTATATAATTTATATATTTATATATATTTATTTATATTATTTATATATATATGTATTTATATGTATAAATATATTATATATGTATATTATGTATAAATCTTTTTAAAAAAATCTATTCAGTCCATTTTGTCATTCAAAGCGTTTACTTGTCGGTTTTCTGTTTAGATGATCTGTCCATTGATGTAAGTGTGGTATTCAAGCCCCCTACTATTATTGTATTACTATTGATTAGTTCCTTTATGTTTGTTATTAATTGTTTTATGTATTTGGGTATTTCATGAATTATTACACAGTGCCCTTCTTTGTCTCTTATTATAGTCTTTGTTTTAAAATCTATTTTCTCCAATATAAGTATTGCTGCCCTGACTTTCTTTTCACATCCATTCATGTGATAACTATTTCTTCCTTTCACTTTCAATCTGCCTGCTTCTTTTGGTTCAAAATGAGTCTCTTGTTGTTAGGATATATGTGGATCTTGTTATTTTATCTGTTCTTTACCCTGTATCTTTTGATTGGAGCATTTAGTCCATTTACACACAATGTAATTATCAATAGGTACATATTTATTGTCATTTTGCTATTGGTTTTGTCATGGTTTTTGTATATATTCTCTTTTTCTTTCTTCTAAGGGAAGAAGTTGGCTTTCTTTACTGATATACTATGATTTAGTTCTCTTTAGTATTTGCATATCTATTACTGACACAAACCACTGACTTGCAGTTACCACTAGATTTGTCTATAACATTTTCTGCATATAACAATCTATACTAAGTTGATGGTTCTTTATTCCTGTCTCCCCACATTTTAGGTATAGGGTGTCATACTTTATATCTTTTATTTTGTGAATTCCTTGACTGATCCTTACAGATATACTTATTTTTACTGCTTTTATGTTTCTTACTTTCTTACCCATCCTTATGGGCTTTCCTATGCACTCAGAGTCCCCTTTAATATTTCTTGCAGTGCTGGTTTAGTGGCCATGAATTTCTTTATCTTTTGTCTGTCTGGGAAACTCTTTGTCTTTCTATTGTGAATTGTGGTCTAGCTGGATAGCATATTCTTGGCTGCAGAATTTTCCTTTCAGCCCTTTATTTATTTTTTTTAAAGATTTTATTTATTTATTTATTTATTTATTTATTTGACAGAGAGACAGAGAGATAGATCATAAGTAGGCAGAGAGGCAGGCAGAGGGAGAGGGAGAAGCAGACCCCCGCTGAGCAGAGAACCCAATGTGAAGCTCAATGCCAGGAACCTTAACCCTCTGAGCCACCCAGGTGTCCCTCTTTCAGTCCTTTAAATATAGCATTCCTCTTTTCCTTAAAAAATATTTATTTATTTGAGAGACAGAGAGCTAGAGAGCAGGGAGAGGGGCAAGGGGAAATAATCTTCAAGCAGACTCCTCACTACCATGGATCTGACATGAGGCTTGATCTTATGACTCATGAGATTATGACCTGAGAGTTGGACACTTAACCAACAAAGCTGCCCAGACACCCCATCATGTCCCTCCTTTCTGGTCTGCAAAGTTTCAGCTGAAAAATCAGATGATAGCCTTATGATGTGTTTTGGTGTGACCTCCTGGGGATGATTTTGTTTGGGGATCTCTGTGCCTCCTGGAACTGAAGTTCCTTTTTTTTTTTTTTTTTTTTAAGATTTTTATTTATTTATTTGACAGAGAGAGAGAGAGACAGTGAGAGAGGAAACACAAGCAGGGGGAGTGGGAGAGGGAAAAGCAGGCCTCCCACTGAGCAGGGAGCCTGACACGGGACTCCATCCCAGGACTCCAGGACCACAGCCCTGGCTGAAGGGTCAGAAGGTCCACCTGCCTAAAGACTGAGCCACCCAGCCGCCCCTGGAACTCAATTTATGTTTACTTCCTCATATTTGGGTAGTTTACACTATTTCTTCAAATAAATTTTCTGCTCACTTTTCTTTCTTCTTCTCTTGGGATCCCTATAATGTGAATGTTATTATTACACACGATGGAGTCACTGAGTTCCCTAAGCTTATCACATTTTGCATAACTTTTTTTCCTCTCACCTGCTCAGCTTCAATCCTTTCCATTACTCTGTCTTCCAGGTTGCTAATTCATTCCTCTGCTTCCTCCAACCTACTATTTATTCTATCCAGTGTATTTTTAATTTCACTTATAGTGTTTTTCATCTCTGATTTTTTTTTTATCTCTTTGTTAAGGGTCTCACTGATGTCATATGCTCTTTTCTCAAGTCCAGTGAGTATCTTTATGATCATTACTTTAAATTCTCTATCTGGCATAGTACCTATCTCCATTTTGCTCAGGTCTCTTGCTGTAATTTTGACCTGTTCTTTCATTTGAAACATATCCCTTTGTCTAACTCATTTTTATTGCGTCTTTGTGTTAGGAAATTTAGCTATGCTCCTTTCTTGAAGGTAGTGGGTTGGGGTGGGGGGAGTAGTGGGTGGCACATGCACTTTCATAAGGTGGCACTGGTCATTTCCCAGAGGGAACAAACTTTGCCAAGAACAGGCCAGCCAGGGTGGGACCACATAGCACATGTAGGTGGGGAACCCAGTGTTCATAACTTTTGTTCTCTAGTCCTCTTCCACCATGCTGCGTGAGCATAATACACACTGCCCTCAAGTTATTTACCCCAGTTATCCTCCACAAGGAATGTGATGCCCTTGTATTGGCAGTGGAGTGGCAGTGGGGGCAGGGGATACAGTGCCCACAAGTTTTCCACAGGGATATACTGTCACTGTCAAGACCAGGGCCCTGCTAAATACATGAGTTGGGAGACTCAGTGTTGGCAAGTTTTGTGCTGGTCTTCTCAGGATGGGACCCACAGCATGGAGACTGAGGCAGGACTGGTTGCAGGGAGTGGGGAGAAGTATAACCAAGTTATGTAGTGAATATTTTCATTGTGCTGGTTCCCACAGGTGACCAGTATTTTTATGCTAAGGGACATGGGAGGGAAATGGCACCTGCCAGCTGCTTTGTCCCTGGAGAATTTTTCCAGTGATCTCTGTCTCTTTGGGATATACTCTGCAATTAGTAAATAAAAATCTCCCTCCCATATGCTTCAAATGTTTTTCAAACTGCTGTTTGTGTGCTATATCTCCACAGGCTCTTTGTTGTGTTGCTTTTTTTTCTTTTCTTTTCTTCTACCAATCTTCCTTCCTTCCTTCCTTCCATCCTTCCTTCCTTCCTTCCTTCCTTCCTTCCTTCCTTCCTTCCTTTCTGTTGTTGTTATTTTGTTTCCTTAAAAGTGAGGACTCAGTTTCCTATTGCCTTTCTGGATCTCCTATAGCCAAGCCTGCTGATTTTTAAAGTTCTAGGCTTTAAGTCCTACTAGTAGTAAGAAATCATGAAATTCAGTTTTCAAAGCCAATTATTGTGGGAATTTGTCTTCCCTGTGTGGACTCCATGGTGTAATAGTCTGTTTCTCACCCTTCTCCACATTCATGACTCCCCGTCCCCCCTGGAAGGACTAAGAGTCCTTTTAGCTCCTAACAGTGTCTCTGCCCTTCCTACCCTCTTTAATATGATCTCTTCTCTACCTTTAGTTATGAAGTTTGTTCTGCCAGCCCTCAGGAAATTTTCTGGGTTATGTATGTTGATAAGAGCGTTACCTAGTTGCATCCATAGAATGAGGTGAGTTTAGGGTCTTCCTACTCTGCCATCTTTCCAAAAACTTCAACGATACCTATTCTAACAAGTGTGAAGTAACACTTCCTTGTGGTTTTGATTTACATTTTCCTGATGATTAGTGATATTGGGAATTTTTTCTGTGCACCTGTTGGATGTTTGGATGTCTTCTTTTGAGAAACACTGATCTTATTCTTAAGTTTCCCTCCACTCTGCTTGTCCTCCATCCCCATTTGCTTCTATTCTTCCTTTTCTTACATGATTCCTTCTGTTTCATGGATATGTCTGTGTACTTCTCCCTATGATCTTGTCATAAAACTCCAGAGTTCTGCAGTTTATTCAAATCCTATATTGAAAGTGATAGCCACAGTGATGGCCATGTCAACAGGTCAGGTAATAGTTACAGGAAAAAATCCTACACAAAGACATTTGTTTATGCAGCTATATTGTGTCCATCTTTAGATAAGCTTTTTGTTCTGTCCCTAATGTTTTTATAATAATAACACAGCACTTCTTTGAGCATTTTTGGAAAAATTGAACATATTTGATATGGCATAGACATAAACATCTGCCCCTGGCTCTACACAAAACTGAGAGGGGCGCCTGGATGGCTCAGTGGGTTAAGCCTCTGCCTTCGGCTCAAGTCATGATCTCAGGGTCCTGGGATCGAGTCCAGTATCGGGCTCTCTGCTCAGCAGGGAGCCTGCTTCCCTCTCTCTCTCTCTGCCTACCTCTCTGTCTACTGTGATCTCTCTCTGTCAAATAAATAAAAATCTTTAAATAAAAAAAAAACTGAGAGAAAAGCTATTGTGCAGCATACCTTATCTAGATATTTATAATTCTTCCTGGGAATTTCTGTATTAGACATCTAAATATAGAAAAATTGAGTAATTAATTTCTAATAACTTTACTTCAGAAATGAAGAAATTTTGAAAGGGTAATTGATCACACTGGTGACATTGGTGTTAATATTTCCCAAGCATAGGAAATGACATGGTCCAATGGCTCAAGGTTCCCACCATGCAGACCACCTAGTGTTGCTGATATAATCATGTTTTGTTCACATTAGCAGAGCACAAAAATGTGAAACCCACACATTAGACTCTGTTATTTAACTGCTTGGAGTACTCAGACCATAATGCCAAAGTGGTTACTGTATTATGATCTCTCTATCTATTCCTCCATTCATGTGTTTCAGTCCTTAGCAAATCATCCTTATCTGCATTGGGAAAAGTGCTCAGTTTTGCTTCTTGCAAAGCAGCTCTCACATCAAACTATACATATGTTGACAAAGTGAAAAATTGCAAACAGTAACACCTGCAGGAAGCAATAATGAGTTCATCCAATTCTATACTAAATCTTGTATAAACTGTAAACTTGGAATGTTACATGGTCATTATTAATCTTTTCTTTCTCCCTTTAGGCAGTTAGCTCTAAGTGTATTCTCTTTGACATCAATAAACATAGGCATCATTCCCATTTACTGTAGTATCTAATGGTTGCTCAGTATACATTTTCCATTTTCATTTTAATAATGCTGTGCCTGAGGTCTGAAACTGCCAAAAAAGAATTTGCTTCATTGGAGCCTTTCTCTCTTACTGGAATCTTAAATTTGTAAGGTCCTTTTAAGTGAAAAGCTGTTAATATTCCTGGTTATCACCATTATCCTGGCTGGCAAAAGGTGGAATGACAAACAATCCAAGAAAATAAATCAGTGTAAGCAGCTACAGAACATTCTGTGTGTTCATACCTCTCTTCTAATCTTCCACTATTTGTGTATGTGTGTATGTGGTGAGTATGTGTATGTGTATAGGTGTATGCATGTGAGTCTTTGAGTGATGTATTATGAGTGTGTTCACATGGTGTGTGTGTGGTATGTATGTGTATGCATGTCATGTGTGATTGTGTAAGGATGTGTATGTGTGTATGTATGTATGTGTGTATGTGTGTAGGATATGTATGAGTGTGTGCACATGGTATATAAATTGTGTGTGTGTGTGTGTTTGTGAACCTAATTTGAAGATTCTACATCTCCTAATACTAGACCATTAAATAAAGCTTCCAGATGCCAGGACTATGGGGCTCATTCCTGGGATATTACTGGATACAGCCTGGCAAAGGAGGCAGAAGCAAGGCTGGTGAAAGGTGTTTTTTTCCCCTTATTGTGAACTTTCAGGAAAGTACAGAAACAAGGCCTAAAACTTCCTTCCCCCTCCTCTTGATACTCTACTGCATCTCAGCCTCCATCTCTATTAGTCAGGACTTTCCATGGAAATAGAACCAATAGGGTATAAAGTAATTTATGGTAGGAATTGGTTCATGTGATTATCAAGGTTTCAAAGTCCCACGATCTGCCATAAGCAAGCTGAAGAGCCAAGAAAGCTGGTGGTGAAATTTAATCTGTCTGAAGGTCTGAGAATCAGGGGTAGCTGATGATGCAATTTCCAGTCCAATCCCAGAAAGATAGAAAGACAAGTCCCAGCTCAACAGGCCAAAAAAAAAAAAAAGGCAGGGGGTTCAAATTCACCCTTCCTCTGCTTTTTGTCTTATTCACACTCTCTACTGAAGGAAGGATACCTGCCCATATCAGGAAAGGCCATCTGCTTTAAGATTCCACCAATTCAAATGCTAACCTCACCTGGAAACACCCTCACAAACACACAAAGAGATATGTTTAGCCAGCTATCTCTTTAAACGTCTATCTATTCCCTTAACCCTGTCAATCAACACAAAAAATTAATCATCATAAGTCCACCCCTTGTCAACATAGCACCCATACACATCGCCATAAACCATAAGTAATCTCCAAATAAAGAAAATGGCTAATCATAATTCCCAACATGATACAAATACCATGATACAACTGTCATGATACAACTATCCTACTTACAACCAAAACACACTAACTTCTTCCCCATAAAAGGAAGTAAGTCCTTACTCTTCTTGATATCCTTGAACTTAAATACTATAATGTAAAGTTAACAATACTTAAATATTATGATATAAAGTCAATACATCTTATGTTACATAAAGGAATAAAAGAAGGAAGAAAAAAGATATTTGAATACACATACTCATAATGAAATAAAGAAGACAGTTACTCATTGGACAGTTATAGCCCTCTTTTGTGTAACTGGTCATGTGTTCACAGCTGGTATTTATATGTATATTTTTCTACTATGCACTCCATATTTCCTTTGCCTTCAACAACACTTCACTTGGTCATGATTCTTTACCTAATAAGATGACCAATCCTTCATTCCCAGAGTCTAGGCTTTTGCTAGTCGTGGTTGGATTGAGTTGTAGTTTTTTACTTACCTTAACCACAGGGAATGAAGAATCACCTGTGTTCCAGACATAGTCTTCTTTACCTCCATTGTGGTGTGGTATTACTTAATCTTCCCTTGGTATTCAGGCTCAGTGGTCCCAGCCAACACAGTAACTGCCTTCCTTTCCTGTTGATTCAGAAACACGAGAGATCCAAAGTGAATGGGTGAGTGTTTTCTCTTTCAGCTCAGTGGGATCACTGCTGTGTCTCCTGGTGGAAAAATTCCACCTTTTGAAACTAAGACCTCTGTTCAGGGGGACAGGAAGGAAACATTTTGCTAATGGATCATAGACAATGAGTGGTGCCACTCTCATTCCTATCCCTTGATTTCTGAAGTCATAAATCCTGGCTATCAGAGAAATAGCACCACTTATTGGATGCTGATTCAGAACATACACAACCTCCTGGATAATCTTGCCTTAGCCCTGCAAGGTATTGCTATCCAGCTGATGCTGCCTCTGAGTCTTCAAGAGGCCAGTCCACCATTCTATGAAGCAGCTGGCTTCAGCATGGTGGAAAATATAGTAATGCTGATGAATTCCATGAGCATGGGTGCATTGTCAGACTTTTTTACTGACACATGCTGGACACTGACCAGTGTACTCTGCCCGAGGCATGATCAGGTTAACATCTTCAGGGCAAGCAAATGCAGATCATGGCAAGCCCACTGGAATGAGGCTTATAAGGGACATGTTTCTCTTATTTTTCAAATGCAACTAAATGACTCATCACAATGCTCTATCCTAGTGAATCACACTGACAATTATTCTGTTTATCTTCATTACAATTTGGAGGAAAGCACCACAGAACCATTTAATAATAGTACTTTTGACATGTATTTGTCTAGTCAATTCTCACCCTGATTGAAACAGTTGAAATTTTCCAATTTAATATAGCCTTGGTTACTGGGAATATAATGCTTTTTCCCTGAAATTGCATCCCTAAGCTCATTCACATGCTTATCAAGTCTTGAGAGGTTTTCCACAGCTGTTTCATGATTTGAGGAAATGCAAGCTCAATTTCATTATCTGGCTGAGGAGCAACCGATTCCTTGTGGTTTCTTTGGATCAGAGATTGGGAAGCAATTAAATGTGCCTCTCAGGAGAATATCCTAACTGAGAAGGGCTCACTTTCTCCTTATGCTTTGACAAAAAATAACCCAAATCTAGACTTATTTTCCAGAGGTTATTTTTTATGTGAGCTAAATGGATGCAAATTGCTGCTTATAACAGAGGAGGCAATGACAAGAGTCTAGGCTGTCCAGTTTTTTAGAGGAATTCTTGCTTTCTGTGTCACCCAGGCTAGGAAGAATATAGCTTTCTAGGAGGATGCTGTGAGTATCAGATCCCCAAGAACTTGTTTTCTCTGACTGCCCTGTCTCTATCATATTTCTGCCTCTCCTTTCTGGTTCCAGCATTCCATACCCACTATTTTCATGCTCTCATAGTTCGATTCCACCAACATCCTCTCTTACAAAATTTTCCTTCCCTTGGGACACCTGGGTGGCTCAGTCAGTTAAGTGTCTGCCTTCAGCTTAGGTTGTTATCCCAGAGTCCAGGGATGGAGCCCTGTATCAGGTCCTTCTCTGTATTCTCAAGACATACATCCTTCCCCAGCATACATTCCTGAATATTAAACACTGGTTGTTCTTTGCCCTTTGTTTCAACAATTTTAAATGAACTATATGATAGCTATTAAAAATGTGTCAGTGTAAAAATATAAGAGGACTTTTCTCTTTCTATTTTAATGGTGAGACAAGGAGTCTTCAGAGTCAGTTCCCACATGGTAGTGATTTTCTCTCCCCCACCTTTTTTTTAAGATTTTATTTTATTTCATGGCAGCCCATAGGGTGGTATGATTGCTTTGTTCTCCCTTTGCCTCAGTCTTGCATCCTCATATCCATGGTGAGTCCCTGGAACTTCAACATGAGCATATGCATCCTGTGGGCCTTGGTCAGCCCGTGTGCTTCATGTCACACAGGTGACAATGTGGGAGGTTTCTAAAAAGAAGGGAAAACCACTTTCAAGGATGTTATCATCTGAAACATGTCACTCTCCACAAAAAGAAACTGGAAAACAAATTACAATTAGCAGATTAAATGTAACAATCAGGGTGATAATTTGAACATGGGTCCCTGGCCAGTGCTTTGCAATTTCATGGATGCAAACTTCCTTCAAGCTCTAACTTCACTGTCCAATATTCAAAGGTTTTCTTTCCCAATTTTTGCCATCAAGTGATCAAAGAGTGTAACTGGCATGTTCTCTATATTTATCTCTTATTAGTTGTTTCTGTCTGGAGGGAAGTGTGGGGAAGGTGACCATGGCTAGCTCATGGTGAATCTAAAAATCTCAGGGTCCATTCACTAAAATTAGACTGTGTCACTGCTATTGTAATTGCTCAGAGTCCATACTTCTGGAGTTGTAAATGTATCCAAGAATATTTGAAATTAGTAACAAAGCATCGATCATTGGATAAATGTAGGTATTATAATAATATAACCAGAAAAAAATATTTAAATATATTACCACTGTCAATATTTTTGCCCACCATTTCTTCAATAGAACATTTTAAGTATTTTTAGTTTCTGGTTTTTCATTTTGTTTTAGGTAGATAGACAAAAAATATATATATATATTTCCAGGCAGACTTTTTTTGTGATAAGTTCCATGAGGCAATAAATCAAACAATGTCTAAATTAAAGTAAAAGTCATTCCACCCCTCCTGATGGCAACCTATATCTCTGCTTGACACTGAACCATAGTTAGTGCATCATGGGCTTGTCCCATGTGTTTATGTTTTTTCATGGAAGCATACAATAATATGTGCATGAACACACATGTACACATACCTATTTTTTTGAGATAAACTTATACTCAACATATCTTTCTGGATCTTATGTTTTTTAAAGGGCCGTGGGTATACTTCCAACTCAGTGCATGTTGTGCTACCTCCTTCTTTTTAACAGTTTTATTATAATCAAGAACATAGAGCATAATTTTCCACCTTTAAAAACAACACGGCAATCAATATTTTTGTGTGTCTATTTTTTAAATTTTATTACTATTATTATTTGTTTTCTGGGGCTGAATTTTTATCAAACAAATTCACAAGTCAAAATTTATGACATTTGTTACTTTAAAACATAGTGCCACATTTCATTTCATGATTTTATATTAATTAATAATATGTAAGTGATCCTTTTCTTTAAACCACCTTTACCAGCACTGGGTGTGATCACACCGATCTCATAAGAAAAGTAAATCTCAATTGCTGCTTTTATTTTTATTTTCCTGACTGTTGATTGATTAGGTCATTTCCTACCATGTTCACTGGCCACTTGCTGCTCCTACTACTCTCACTGATCTTGCCAATGTTCTTTCCCATTCTTTCTGAACCACACCATGCTTGCCCTTCCTTGTTCACAGCCTAAATGCTGGCTGAAACCTCAAAGTTTCTCCAGCACTTTCTTCACCTCCTGATTATCTCACATCGCAAGCCCACCTGTCCCTCTCAGTCTGTCTCTCCATCTACCTCTATATGCTTATTGTCTCATCCCCGAGAGAACAGAAGCCCAGGAAAGCAGGTAGTTTGGCACATTCCTCGCTGTTTCTACAGCACTGAGAGTGGTGTCAGGTACCTAATAAAGTGGAAACAAAGAGTAGAACAACCAATCAGCCAAGGTTCTGAATTTGAAAGAAAACAAAGAAAAGGAACTAACCAACAAATTCAACACAGAACAATTAAACAAAGACATCTAAGATTATGAAAGACTACAGAAATGATACATATTTAAAACCATAAAAGAAATACATGAGAAATTTAGAAAAAAAAATTTTTAATGGAAGAATTATACATAATTTTCTAACAAAAAATAAATGGCCAAAATTGGTCCAAGAATTAGAAAACACTAAAGGAACAATAACTGAAGAAAAGTGAATGATTCACAAAAAGCTACTATTTTTAAAAAGTATGAAAAAGCAACCAGGCACAAAGGTGAACATACTAATTGCTCTCACCTGAGGAACAAAGACGGGAGAAATTAATCAGTGGATTCAGAGGCAGAATGTTGGTTACAATTCCATCAAGAAAGCAATTAATAGAGGTGGTAAAAGGGAAGCCCAGATTAGAAGGCAAGGTGTGGGTTATTGTTAGAATAAGACTATGAGGTAGCTAATGTTGTGGGAATAAAGATTTTAGTTTCCCTTGCAATGAATTAGTCTTGGGGAGGTTGCCAGAAATTTGGGGGATCTGCAATATTCTATCTCCTGACTAGAACACTAGATAACATGGGCACAATAAGTTTTGTAAATCCATCAAGATGGGTACTTTTGACATTTGCTCTTTTCAGTTTACTTCAATAAAAAGTTATTTTTTTAAAGATTTTATTTATTTGACAGACAGAAATCACAAATAGGCAGAGAGGCAGGCAGAGAGGAGGAAGCAGGCTCCCTGCTGAGCAGAGAGCCAGATGCGGGGGCTGGATCCCAGGACCCCAGGATCATGACCTGAGCCAAAGGCAGAGACTTTAACCCACTGAGCCACCCAGGCGCCCCAATAAAAAGTTATTTTTAAGAAACTATTTGTATATATAGTATTAGAGTGAATTTTAGCCAACTTTAAAAAACAGTGTTGATTATTCTAATTAAAATTGCAACATTGGAATCATGTTTTATTACAATCTTACTTCTGCTATCAAATGAATATAGGATTTTCAACTAACCTTTGTGTTAAAATGTAGCACCCATGATGCACCACAATCTAATATTTTACCGAAGCTGCAAAGATTCTAAATAATTTACTGACAAGCTTAATTCAGCAATTTTTTTAATTGAGCAGTACAACTGATTAGAACTTATTTCAGTAATGTGACGGTGGTACATTGGACTATCTCTGAAAATAATTTATTAAATAAACATTTAAAAACTAAAAAAATAATTCAGTGGCATATTTCAATTAAAACCCTAAGCATGGGGGCACCTGGGTGGCTCAGTGCGTTAAGCCTCTTCCTTCGGCTCAGGTCATGATTCCCAGGGTCCTGGGGTTGAGCCCTACATCAGGATCTCTGCTCAGCAGGGAGCCTGCTTCCCCCTCTCTCTCTCTGCCTGTCTGGTTGTGATCTCTCTCTCTGTGTGTCAAATAAATAAATAAATAAAAAGATTTAAATGTCCCTTCCTTTAAAAAAAATAAAAATAAAAAATAAAACATGCATGCATTACAGGGAAAATACCAGGTGCCAGACACAAAGCAAGCATTAGGGATGTTAACACTGTTTCAGCGAATTATATGAAGAAAATAAAAATAAGTATCATGAATTTTGGAAAATTCAATATTATCATTTTTAGATGAAATGACCATATATCTTGAAAAAATAATGCATGCAATTGTATGATTAAAATTAATAGAAGTTTTGAAATGGGCTCAATAAAAAATAAATACATAACATTTAACAGCTCTTATTTGTATAATCAATATGTATGTAAAAATATAAATGAAAAATGCCTCTTTATTAGACAGAAAAAGAAAGTAAAAGCAAATTTATACATCATGGGAACATTTTTTTAACATTAATGGCACAAGACATAGGCTAAGAAAATCACCAAAATTCTATTGAAGAACCTAAAATAAGTCCTTTAAGCGAGGAATATGTTCCTGAAAGAAAAGACTTGCTATTACAAAAATGTCTTCCATTATTAATCTGATAATTAAGATATTTCAATCAGAATTCCAATGGTGTGAGTTTTTCTGTATAATTGTTCTGATAATTGCTGTTATAAGTGGAGTAGGGATCTTAATGTTAACAATAATGCAGGGGAAGATTACAGTGATGATGATAAGCTTCAACTGCCTGACCCCTCATTTGCACAGGCTCTTTCCAACCCCAAGGATCCCAGGATCCTCGGAAAATCTGCAAAAATAAAACATTCGAGCCATGCTATGTGATGATGCTTACCCCTTTCCACATTGCCTCCCAAGCACTTTGGAGGGGGCAATGAGCATATTTGTGGCCACATTTAGGATGCAGCAGAGGAGGCTGTTTAGAGTCAGAGGTGCATTTCACACCTGAGCACACATCTTGAGACATGTTCCTGAGTCCATGCACCATTCCTGAACTACTCTCTGGGGTTGCTAGGAGCAGCTCTGCACTTCCAAAACTTTTCAGGAAAATTAGGTGAAAAGGTTAGAGTAAGAGCTGACAGCTCTTCTGCTGCTCTTGGAAAACTAGATGTTTACTACATTACCTAATGAACTTCCTTCTCCTGCCTCCCATCGCAATGAGTGAACTCAATTTTGACATCACCAAATCCACAGCCCCTTCTCATAACTAGAATTTAAGATTCGTTGCGTCTTTATTCATATCACTCACATGCAGCTTGCCATCTGTCAGTGAAAAAGGGGCCAGCTTCACTCATGCGTTGGTGCCCCCAAATATTTATTGGAGGTCTGAGAACTATATTTTTATGGTACTCCTAGGACTTTTTTTTTTAAATAACAACTTTATTGAGTTTTGTATACCATGAAATTTACTAGTTTGAAGTATACATGTCAGCAGTGTTTGGTGTGTCCATAGACTTGCACAACCATCATCACTACCTAAATTAAAACATTTTTGTCACCCCAAATGAAACTCTGTACCCATTAGGCAAGCACTCCCCATTCTCCTATCAGCCCTAAGTAACCACCAATGTATATGCCGTCTCTCTAGATTTGTGCATTGTAGACATTTCATGTAAGTAGAATCATACAATATGTAGTTTTATTTTTACATCATCAGTTGGTACATGCTGGGTTGTTTCCACTTTGGGGCTATTATGACTATTGCTGTTAGGAACATTAGTTTCCAGGTTTGGATGTGAACATATGTTTTCTTTTCTCTTGGGTATATACCAGGAAGTATATGACATTTTGAGGAACTGATAAAATGTTTTCCATAGAAGTTGCACCATTTTACATTCCTACCAACAGTGTTCAAAGGTTCCGATTTTTCCACATTCTCTCAAATGCTTGTTGTTTTTTTCTTTTTTTTTAATTGCACCCACACTGGTGCAGGTGAAACAGTATCTCATGTTAGTTTTGATTTTCATTTCCCTAATGACTAATGATGTTGAGCATTTTTCATGTGCTTATTGGCCATACATATGTCTTCCTTAAAATCTATTTAAACCTGTTGCCCATTTTTAATTAGACTCTTTGTATTTTTATTGTTGAGAGGTAAAAGTTCTTATATATTCTGGATTCAAGTCTCTCATCAGATGCATGATTTGCAAATATTTTCTCCCATTCTGTGCCAGCATGCTTTTAAATGTTCATAGAAGCAATGTCCATAATAGCCAAACTGTGGAAAGAACCAAGATGCCCTTCAATAGACAACTGGATAAAGAATATGTGGTCCATATATACAGTGGAATATTACTCAGCCATCAGAAAAGATGAATACCAAACGTTTGTGTCAACATGGATGGGACTGAAGGAGATTATTTTTATTTTTTTAAAAACCATGTAGGATATCAAAATTGCACAATAAAGCTAATAATATCAAATTTATGACTGCGTAATTCTTTGTGAGTAGCTGAATTTTTGTAAGTAGTGAGTAGGTGAAAACTTGGAAGACTTCAGAAGCCACATACACACATACTCCCAGGCACAGAGCACATGGATGCCTCTCAGACTGCACTAAACAAGGATGATCAGAAGATGTGGTCCCATTCATTTGGTGGGTGGAATGTCAAACTTGTGTGTCCACACTAGCCCCTGCATACCTCAACTGGGCTCATTTCTCTTCCATCTGGTGAGATTAAGGATTGATGACACTCTTCTGAGAAAAGAAAATTTAAAAAAATATACAAAAGGTGCAATTGAGGCTCAATAGTGACCTAATGCCACAACCAAATGCCCACATCTTTCCCTTCACTTCTTCCCCTCACATGGACATTTTATCATCTCACACCATCATGAGAAGGGTGTGAGAGTTCTAACGAAGATGCAAGAAAGAAAAGAAACACTATACAGCAAACTAAGAGGAAGTATATGGACACTGTAGATTTAAAAATATGAATACACAAGCATACATATACAGTATGACTTATCAAGCCTATCTGAAAAAAGAAACTTCTGGAAGCTTTCAATCTCCTAATCATCAAGACTGATTATGATTTCTAGGCAACTGATGAGTTACTTTCAACATACACCTCGAATAATGTGCCCTGTGGTCACTGGAACCACAGATTTCAAGTATACCAGTGATGAGAAAGCTCTTACAATGTTTTTATAAATATATAAACAGACAAAAAGTTTTTTTCACCTTTTTTGAAGCTAAGAAACCTTTAAAAATAACACACACACACACACACACACACACCATAAGCCCAAGGGTCTCTGGTTGACTATTAACTTCCCAAAAGACTTAGGACTGCTGTCTCCCAAGGTAAACACAACTTGAAAGACTTTACCTTTTACAAACTTATTCCCTAAAGGGTAAACATCCATCCCATAGAAAATTTTGGTTTGTTGAAGAAGAAGAAGAGAAGGAGGAAAAGGAGGAGGAG